>JBBYHQ010295108.1:0-21156 GCA_038382645.1 Spergularia azorica
GCTAACTGATAAGAACCTACAAAACAGGCAACTACTGATTCTTCCTGTATAACTTTGTAACTTTCTCATCAGTTCAAGAGTCTTTTGATAACATTATATACATGAAAAACTAATCACCTCACCGTGTTTCCCAGAAAATGAAAAGAACGACTATACTCCGATGCAAGAGATCTTTACATTAAACTATTTTGAGAGCAAATTACCTCATTCTCTCCAACAACAATTACCACATTATCTACATTACTTCTTCAGATGTGTTAAATGTATGACAGTGATACTAAGCAAAGACATTTAATTGTGCAATTCTCGAAGCAAGAAGGGTGAGAAATCATGAATGCATAATCTACAGTTGTCACCAGAATGGTGAGAAATAAATAAACCTCCAAAGCAAGTGCATCCAGGAAAAAAAAAAAAAAAAAAAAAAAAATCTTGCTAAAACATAATAAACAGCTCACTGCCTTCAGCTGTGTATAGAAAGGGACATTAACTATATGATTTCTAGAGCTAGTCTGAGGTTTGTCGTCTACATTACTTTAATATAAACCTTTCCGCTAACACCCAAAAAAAACCCACAAAATGCAAGCCAACCAGGAACCTAAAGGGGGCGGGGTGGAACTGTGGAAAGAAGAGCCCCCAGCCAACCCCGAATCACATACAGACTGTATATTTCAGCAGTCATCTTTTACACTATTACTGGTGAAGTGGTGATTTGTGAGGGTTACCAAGTACAAGCATAATCTGTGGTTGATATCATCACGTTGATAATTTTATCAAGCCTAAAAAGCAAGTGCATTCATGCTAACCCTTAACAAGTAACAAAATTCCTTAAAGTATATTAACTTAGAAAATTGATGATTTCTAGTGCTAATCAGGTTTAGATCCGCTCTTCAAAGACAAACTTGGATCTGCAAATCGCAGGTGAGACCGGATCAGGATCGCATAATAGCTTTCATTTTATCTGTCTTAATTGTGCTCTCTATTCCAATCATTGTTTCTTTGCTCTGAATTTCCACCACCACAAAGACACATACACACCAAAAAGAAAAAAGAAACCAACTGCATTATGCAGGTGATCTAAACATCTGGAGGAATCCATCAGTTAAACTTCTCCCAAATATTTATCTGCAGCCACCGCTGACAAAATAGCATAAATCAATTATCTCTTAAACAATTTTAGCATCAAATCTGAGTCAAATAGACATAAGCAACACGAGGCCTGAAGCCATTAGTTGAGATATCCCCAGAAATTATCTGAGGCTCCTCCATTAATCTAGCCTTTTCTAGTGTTTTATAATTAAAGTCATTTGTCACATGATTCATTCTCACCCCAAATCTGAGTCAACCGGAACAAAAGAAAGCTGTCTACGCTATGACCAAAGACTCTAAATGATAGGCTAAAAGAACACTCGGCGGATACAAAAACGTAGAGATCGGAAACTGCAAATTGGGGGGGATCATCGCAACATACAAGATCATGAAAATAAGAGGAATCCAATCAAGTGCATAAATGGTCTGAGACTCAAAGAAGATGATGTCTTACCTTTGAACTTACACAATCAACTTCACCAAAAAGTAGACATCTACTTCAAGATTTGGGCCACAAGCGATACGTCACTTCGAAGTCTCAGTCATCAAAGCTATATATGTTTCAAAATTTCATGAGATAAGCAAAGAAAATCACAAGATATATAAAAATAAAAGGAAATGTATCACACTGATTCTGAAGAAGAAAAGAAAGGTTTGACAAATACTCACCGGCACCTTTAATGATTTAATAAACTATCAAATCAACCAATCATGCAGTTTAGATATAGTAGCACAATCGGAAGAGACCCTTAAAGAAAATAATCAAAGCAAGTTCACTGAATCAAGCATGATTTTTTCCCAATTTAATCATTAAAACTACAATGCAAGTCCACGAGTTTCGAACCAATAACATTTAGCTGTGACGTGTTCTAGCTAATGATTGCCTTACACGTGTTCTCTTGAAATATAGTTTCAAAGATGAGATATGAAGTTGAAAAGAGAAAAAAATTCAGGGATAAAAAAGGCATGTCTTTTACTTAAGAAGGAAAGTCAAATGATAAGTGAGCCAACACAAAGATCATTTGTCCTTATCGTGAATCTTTGAAGATCCCCCCTCCCACCACAACTAATTTTCTAACTGCTCAAGAGCTATATATGCCTTCGACACAATATCTCACAATTTTTTTTTTCTCTTTTCAATCTCTGCTTTGAAGTTATACTTCAAGAGATGACACGTGTAAGGTTGTCACTGACTAGAACACATCACAGCTAGATGGTAAAGCTAAAGGATAGTGATTCTGAACTCATGAAACTGCATTGTAGGTTCTTAAAGATGTTAAATAGTTGGAGTCAAGTGTTACATTCCCACCAACACTTGACTTTCCTTCTTTTTGTAGATAAAATTTCTCGAGAGAGTCTAACAACTTGATTAGCTCTCTTTTGTGTATGGACGTCACCCCTTTAGTGTCTTTCTGTACATGGAGGTCACCCATTTGGTGTACTTTTGAATATATTGATTTCCTAACTTGCTTTTATTGTTTTCCTTCAGACTCTCCTCCAATTGTGCTAGTATATATACATTGCATGATTGGTTGATTTGATATCTTATAAGACTCTTAAAGGTGCGGGTGAGTGTTTGTCAAACCTTTCTCTTCTTCTTCAGAATCAGTGAGATACATTTCCATTTATTTTTATATATCTTGTGATTTTCTTTACTTATCTCATGAAATTTTAAAACATATATGCCTTTGATGACTGAGGCTTCAGAGTGACGTACTGCTTGTGGCCCAAATCTTGAAGTAGATGTCTACTTTTTGTTAAAGTTGATTGTGGAAGTTCAAAGGTAAGACATCATCTTTTTTGGATCTAAGACCATTTATACACTTGCTCGGATTCCTCTTATTTTATAATCTTGTATACTGCAATAATCTCCCCAGATTTCCAGTTTCCGACATCCCGGCTTTTGTATCTGCCGACTCTATATATAGATCTCTACTACTACTTTTTGAGGGTAGATAAAGTTTAGGGTAGATGTCTACTTTTTGAGGGTAGACACACTAAGACTTCAAATTTTAGGTTTTTGAGGATGTTAAAGTTTTAATGATATAAAACATGGGAATCAAGTAGGATTTTTTTTCCAATTATATCATTAAAACTATAACATCCTCAAAAACCTAAAATTTGAAGTCTTAGTGTGTAACATAATATCATCAAAAATACGATGATTTCTTTCTTTCCATGTACACCACCAAATCGCTAATGGAACCATCTTCCACACTTCGAACCCTTTTTTCATTCTCATTTTCCAAGCGGAGAGGATATCTTTGGCTCTCCACGGATGAACCCAACTCAAGCGGAACGAAGACAAAGAAGTATGCCACAAAGGGATTTTAAAGGAAGCTTCCCACACCAAATGTCATGCCAAAATAGAGCCCTTGCTCTATTAATCATCTTAAATGAATAATGATGGAATCCAAAAACTAAGGGTGTGTGAACTATCGACCTCTTTACTTTACAACCCAGTTGTTGGACTCCATATTTTAAGGCGATGACATTCCTTCAAAGGCAAACCTCCAAAGTCAATTACCCTTGAGAGCTTCGTTGACATTGCGAAGGTATCTAATACCAAGACCCCCTTTTCCCTTGAGACAACATATTTCATTCAGAATTAATCCAATTGAAAACCTTATTCGGGTCCTTGTTATTCCAAATGAAATCACGCTGAAATTTTTGAAGTTTCGTGGCCTTGCAAGTTGGACCAGAGAAAAGGGACCTGAAATAGACTCGTAAAGTACACAAAGTACTTTTAAGAAGAGTAAGACGGTCTCTTCTAAGAACTGTGTTTTTTAACCAACAAGTTTGGACTGAAACCTCGCAATTATAGGATCCCAAACTGTTTGCACTTTAAAGAAGCACCAAGAGGAAGCCCTGAATCCGAGGAAGGGAGCAACTCCGCCCCACATCTAAAGAAACGTGCTAAACCTTTGAGATTAGAAACCTCGCCCATGGGGTGATAACACTAATTGTGAGGTTAATCTTCAGACCGGAGATTGCATCAAATATGACAAGGATGAAAAGAAGGTGAGAAATGCTAAGAAGATGAGAGGAATTATTGCTAATGTTAAAACCCTATACAAGGCCAACGGCCAACCTAAGTAGCCTTGCTCACAAAGATGCTAAGGGAGATGAAAAGGAGAGCGGAAAGAGGGCCAGCTTGACGTACGTACACCCCTAGAGCTACTAAGAAACCCTTAGAGCTATTATAGAAACCAGCAGGTTCCCCGTTGATAAGTAATGACAAACAACATCATCAACATCATTAACCCAGCGCCTTAAAGGCTTCCGCCATAAGGCGGGGTAATGGGGGGTCGGATGTACACAAGCCGTACCCCTATTAAACATAGAGAGACTGGGCTCGGATGACCCAAAATGAAAATTGCGTCAAAATTCGCACCGAACGACTGCTACTTCATAATATAAAAAGCACTAACCAGTTTTCTAAGCCATTTTGCTTTATTCCATTATATCCCGAAGCCAAAGATTAAATAGTCTTGGCTCCATTGGATATGGATACAAATAAACGAGTACTTGAAATACAAAAGATCACCCATTTCTCCATTTACTAGTAAAACCCATCTTCTATAGGATAAAAATCAAGAAATCCCGAGATAAATAGATCAAAAGCTTTCTCAATATCTAATTTGCAAAAAATATCTCAATTTCAAGAAATCCCAAGATGCATGATCAAAAGCTTTCTCAATCTCTACCATAAATATCCCAATCTATACAACAAAAGTAACAGCAGCAATACTACCCCATTACCTTCAAGACTCCTGCGTAAGGAGGGATTGCCGAATTAAGGAGAAGTTAGATGTCCAATGCAAAGAGGCTGTTTCCAAATGGGCCATAAAGAAAGCTGCATTGAGAATTGCATCAACCAACTCTTTTCGCTGCATAAGACAGGCAAACAGTCTAGTTAGTCAATATACTTTATTGCATCACATTTGAAAGCCAAAGAACACGAGTCGTTGGCTACATTCGAGAGAAGAAAAGCTCTATGAGTAACCACATTCATCTGAAAATGAAATGCTTTTCGATGATATAGCCCAGTTATCCTTGCAACTAAAGGAAAGCTATTTAGTGTAACATATTCCTTTACAGGAAGAGATGATTTTCCCATATGAGCAATAGTGAGCAAAAAAAGGATCATGCTCAAAGCCCGTGGGTGTCAGCGAACATTAACTTTACCTCAGGAGGTTATTAGGTTTTTCATCCCCGATGAGTACTGACATTTTTAGTGCTCTATGCCTCTATTAGAGATCTTTCAAAGATTCTGCCTATAAATGCATCTTTGATACTTCCTGAACCCTACAACACAATTAGGCTGTCTCAAGGCCCCGAAAGATTACCTTCTTCTAATAGATAATAATATAATAAATATTACTTACGTAGTATCGTGGAATATTTTATACTTTCTTTTTTTACAACTGAGCGGGAAGTGCCTGCCTTATATCAATAAGATGACACAATCAAGAAGATCAGTAAGTATAAATGCCTGTTCAAACCCAATGTGCCATCTACAGCAAATCAATATGTATACATGTGATATAAAGTAATCAAGACCACATACCAAAATTCAGTAGTACCGCAAACTGCAACTTTATCGGTTTTGAGAATCGGGTAACCAGCATCATTTAAAACAATGACCAAGCACAAAAATATTATAAAGATACAGGTTTGGAAAATACAGACATTAGTAGAATTTAGGAGTCGTTTCCAGGAAGAAGAAAAAACCAGCAATTATGAGTCATACATCTGAACCTGCAACACCTAATTACTTTACTCCCCCACGTTCATACAAGACACATATTTGCACAACAGCATGATGATTTGTCAGACCCAAGACACGTTACTTTTGTCACGCCACAACAACATTTACCTAGTGCCTCAAAGACTCTGAGGGTTCAGAAATATCCAACCTAGTATTCATCAACAGACTGCCCTTTCACAACATAAGAAGCTCTAGACAGTTTAATGAGTGGCGTTGCTTTATTCCATCAGGTGACACGTACGGTCAAAAATTGTTGATGTGAGGATCGCTCTTCTAACTATCTTATGCATCTCAATCCAAGTGAAGAGCCTATCTACCAAGATAAATAATTCTCAAGTAGATGTGAATTCACGGAACATAAAAGTTCCACAACATGCAGCTCATTTCATTTTTAGTCTTTTAATTCCGAAAAATTGATTTCTTTTTTCTCAAGGGGGGGAGGGGGGTGGAGGAGCTTTGGAGGTGTATTGCCACTTTTGCTGGCAGGCAAGATGAGTGCTCAAGCCACAGACATGGATTTCATATGAAGTAATATGATGATAAAATGAAGATATAAGACAACATCGTTCTGAAGAAGAATAAATTTCACGCAAAGTTTGAAGTACAAGTACCCATACAAATCTTCCTATGTGCCTAGAAAAGAAAAGTGGAATTTGACAAAGAAATACTTTCCTCGTCAAGTTCAACTAAATAGTATGTCAAGTAACTTAGGTCTAGCAGACAAACTCCATAAATTCTAAATTAATCAACCCTCCATACCAAACATAGAACCGTGTACTCCCAAGATCCGCATGTCGCCATCTGCCACTGGCATGGAAATGTCCGATCCAGTGTACCCTCACATAGCCCATTCTGATTACCTGAGCTCAGATAAGCACACAAAACTCCAAGCCAAGTAGCAGCTACAACCATCTTTCACATAGGAAGATCTGGGTCCAATCTTTTCTGTATAGCAGCAGCAGCCTACCATAGGCATGAATACAGAATTGCCAATAAGAAAAGCGCATACTGAGTATATGTGAAAAACTGAAGTAATTTATTATTTCATACCTCAATGTTTCCAATTTTATACAAGTAAACCATTTCCTCCTTCAATCGCACTTGCTCTTTCATTGCTTGTGCCTGCATGTCCAAGAGGGAAAAGAGATTAAATAAAAACGAACAAGCAATACAGAATTTGCTATGAGAAGAATCAAATAGACAATAAGATAGTACAGTAAACACTAACCTTGCCAGTCTTCATTGCCTCTTTCAGTGCTTCCACCTCTTGCTCCTTCTGTTTTTCACGCACTTGCAGCAATTCTAACCTGTAAAAGAAGCGGGAAAATCAGACAGTCACAGTCAAGGAACACTGTCAACATTACGACCCCATCTAAAACACAAACATCTTAGGAACCTATTAGACACTCTCAATCCACAACTGCTTCATTTACAAATAATAACTAACTCGATAAAAACCATTCCAAGAAGCTCAAAAGCTGTTTCCAGAGCAGTGTGGGTCAAAAATGGTAAAGAAAAGTCCATCAACTTTACCGTCGCTGTTCTTCATCATTAAATACAATGCGCTCCTTCTCTGACACCTTTTTGAAGCCCTTTTTCATCTCTTTTTCCATCTTACGCCTGTGATAAGCATCAAGGTCATAGTACCTGCATCACATTCAAGGAAATGACTAATGTACCAGGTGAATTATGCGAACAATATACAAGTGCATGTACCTTGTAGACTGAGTAAGAATGGCATGAAAATAAAACTCAATAGATGTTTCTCCTACGAAGACTTTGAAATGACTTTGTACCATCAACCAGGGAACGCGGATCCCGTAATTTGCATCATGAAAGCAGAACTCACCCCAATCACTTCAATCTAGACTGGACAACTACTGCGGTCTTTATTCTAGGCTCTCACATGTGACCAGTATATTACAAATTTACTACTCTTCTTCCCCAGGACTGGATAGTAACGTGTCCCTCACATTCAACTTTTGAGAGATATTACACACCCGACATTAATGTAAATTGGGGATACACGTCACTACATACGAATTACCTCCTAAGAACCCAGAGGAAATGACACAACTCTACATGAACGCTTATAAATCGCATATGAACCAGATTACAGTGCGCAAAATCCAAAACAGCTGAACAATATTCTTCTTAAGATGTTCAACTATCCTGGAAATCGATCTTACCAAAACACACATAGTAAGGGGCCCAACTAGTCTTTTACAGAAAAGGCATTTTTGCTTCCTCCTAGAAGGGTAGAATCATGAACCCTGCCATAAATATTACCCCCGGAGTAAAATTGCCCACACCCTTTTTCCTCATTTAGTTCACACGCGCATGACCTCGTCCCATGCCCATCCCGACTAATCCGCATTCCCAACCCTTCCCAACCCACGGAATCTTGACAGTTTATCCCTCATGCGGAGCCATGAAAAAGACATTTGTCTTCATATATGAAAAAGCGCAAACGTGGCTCAAACGGCAGGATTTGTATGTCATTTAGGAAAAGAATCCGAGTCCCCTTTCGTCATAAGGCGTGATCTAGATTCTAGACTAAGAATTGGTGTACCAGGTAGGGACAAGTCCTTCTGATTTGCACATAGGAGATCCAAACACAACCCCAGGACTATAGCTAAAAACGTAGATCGATTGCCAGCTTAGCGTACCTTCAACTATTGAAACACACAAAGCTAACATTAACTCAGTTCCATACATCAGACGATTAAACAGAGTCATAGCCATGACAGGTAACATTGAAACAGTAAATGTTTATGCTGTGTTTGGGTACATGGAATTGGAATTCAATTCTGAAATTGGCTAGATTCCAATTCAATGTTTGAGAAGCCGCCGCCTCTGCCAACACCTTTCCCCCACCCCCACCCTAAGCCAACATTCCCTCTTTCTCTCTCAAGTCTCATGCCAACCTGAAAATTTATATCTTTCACTCACATATACAAGATTTGCAATTCCAGAATTGATAGTCTTGTATTTCAAATTAATTCCAAACACTACCTTAAGGGCATAGAGCTTGTGCATGTCAAGCTTACATGCTACCTTATGGTTTTGGCCAAGCGCAGGACTTAGAGCATTGCTTGTCTTTGAATATTATGCAAACAGGATTAGATGTGACGCTACAGCTCTAGGGGCATACCCTTGGAGATGGTCCTAATGTCATAGCAAGGAGGACCACTTGTCTCTGCTGTTTTCCTCATTTTAACACATTAGATTCTCTTGTCAAAAAAAAAACAGAAATTCACAAACCTTTCCATTTGATCATGAATGTGTGAGACCACATGTGTAGAGCAAAAGTATTAGATTCTTTCTGTAATGTATCAGGGATACTAGACTTCACTGGAACAGTAAAAAATAAAAAGTGAAGACACTCCTATGAACAGTGACTAAAACAAGAATAAAGTGAAAATGTTCCAAGACTCTGTGCAAAGGGATAGGTTTGATCAATACTCATTACCATACATTCAATGATGTAGTGTGTAAACACAAAATCCATGTTTCGGCATGGCAAGGTGACACAGGAAATGCCTTCTTCATGTCACAAACATCCCCAATTTAAGGCTCCTTAGAAAAAGGACAAACAGCAAGGTAATTTAAAGTCTTTCCACACACCCATTGTATATGGTGAAATGGAAACCTGGCCAAAACACTAGCATGCCTCAGATGATAATATTCTTTATACAACCACTATATGTCAAATGGACCCATTAATGTACACAACTTGCCAGTAGCCAGCTAGCCACAGGCCCAAAACAATTAGAGATGGCAGCTTAATGAGAGGAGAATATGCCCCTGAAATGACTTCATTTGAGCTTGGGGGTTTGACAAGCGCTCCTCTTTAAACGGAAAGAAATTTCTTTGACGAATAATTATCAATAACCTCAAAGACAAAATAACGAGTGAAACTGGGACAGAATCCTTACTTTTTAGAAGGAAAAGTAGCGGTGTTGTAATCCTCCATATATCTGTCCAAGAAGAAAAAAGTTAAGCTCGTGTGTCTAACCAACAGTTAACGAACATGTCAGAGGTGTATAGCATACTCTTTAAACATGATCTTCTCGTCTCGGTTGGGTATACTTTCAAGGTTCACCTAGACCAACAAAATAAATAAATTTTATTGCCCAAAATACTTCACAGAAAAATGACTAATAATGAGTGAAGTTTGGAATTTGCAAACTAATAATTTCACAACCAGAGAAACAAGTCACACAGCATAAAGACTATTTATACAAAGTCTGAGATAGATGATTGGGTGGAATATTTGCACCATAAACTTTAGTGTATATACGTAAATAAGCAATTGGGATTAGACTTCTCTGACTAACATGAGTACTAAACCCTAATCAGTTAAAGATAAGACGTCGCCTTGAATATGTCTCCCCCACATATTGATTGTATGGGCTTTAGTAAGAAAGAAGGAAATCCCAAAGTGCCAACCAAGAAAACACCATGACCTAAAGAAGAGTAGTACAACTAAGTAAGTTACAATACACCAACAGCACAATCTCTTCAAATTAGTGTGTATCAATAATCTACCCAACAATAGTGCAATCAAATTGACTGATACAACAATAATGCAAGGAAATGGATTTACTATGGCTACCGTGCAACCAGGCAAAAACTAGACCTGGCTTAGTCCACCTAACCTGATCCCAAATAAAGATAATAATAACCAATTAACAAAAAAAAAATAATTAGGGCTTGAAGAAGGATCAGACTCTAGTCGATGTCTATAACACTAACCATGACCCCAATCCTACTCTAACCTTGACTGTGGAGTCAGACTTGACCCTGACCTTAAATCTAAGCCCTAGCTCAGGCTAGGAGTGATCTATCCCTTAGCCTAATCCCTGCCAGGATCAGTTCAGCAACACTTGCCTCAACCACAACAGGATTCCAAACCCCAAACGACCCACCTATTAGCCTACGCAACCACCAAATAAAGAAACAAACGGTTGCTAAAACTATTGACAGCAAAATAGAAAATGTCAGAAGCATTTATACTAGGGGAGATAGAGAAGAGAACAAACGAAATTAAGATGACAAAAGATATGTTTCTTAGTGCCACCTCAGTTCATGAAGATATACCTGCTTCACTTCCGCTAACCATGCTGTGAATTCTGGACATTTATTCCTGCAAGTCGCAGAAAATTGAGCGACATATTACCAAATTCGAAGAACTTTTTAAATAAAGCAAGGTCAGAACATATATTCCACTATCAATGATGGAGAAGAAACAGGGAGAGCAGGGAAGTTTTTCACTTGCTCTTGGCAATGTATCGCCCTCCAATTTACTGATTTAAGCAGTAGCTTTTAGGATTTGCATTTGAGGATTATTTCCAAGGATCAGATTAAATGACACAGCATAAATTAGTACTCACATCTCTCTTCCCCAACAAATTCCCCAACGAGCTCTTACTTTTAGATAACCAAATTGCTACGTGAATAGTAACCACAAGCATTTGTACAGGTCAACCTTAACAAAGGTTCTAGCAATATAATACATTACAGAAAAACAACTAACAAGTGAGACCAGTTTTGCAATTCTTCATTGTACCAAAATATAGATGTTCATCGCACATCAACAATGAAGCTCCTATACCACTTTAAACTCCACCCTACCAACTTTTAATTAATAAAAAACCATCTAACAACAAATACAAGTCATTTTCAGAACCTAACATTACAATTACCATTTATTGATTTTCCAAGTGACCGAGTGCAAGCTATAACCCTAATTCCCCCAATCAGAACATAAACAGCAAAAGGCAACTCATAACTATAACTATTAACATATCTTTGGCCTCAAAGGTGCAATCAAGAATATTTCAGAGAAATAATATCATCCGCATGTCGATTCACAAACAATATAGCTACACCTGCAGCTACTTTAAGCCTAATTTCCACCTAAACCACAGCAACATAATCAAACTAAAGCATCTCATAATCTAAGTTCCGCCAAATGCGAAGCACTAACCCTAGGAATCGACATTGCATCATAATCAAATCAAAGCAACTCATAATCTAAGTTCCACAAATGCAAAGCCTTAACTCCAGGAATCGAAAGCATAATCAAATTAAAGCAACTCATAATCTAATCAAAGCTCCACAAATTCAAATCTTCAACCCTACAAGTCGAAACTCGAAACTGCACAATCAATCAAAGCAACTCAAAACTCCACAAATTCAAAACCCTAACCCTAGAAGGCGAAATCGAGACAAATTCAACAGAGAAATTGAGAATCATCAAAGTTCATACCACATATCGACTTCGCGAACAATGCCATACTTTCCCCAAGAATTAGTAACAGCACCAGTTTTCCCTTTCTTCTTCTTCTTCTCCTCTTTCTCTCTCTTCTCCTTCTTCTTCCTCTTCCTCCTCCTTTCTTCTTCATCATCATCATCGCTATCGTCACCTCTACGCTTCTTCCTCTTCTTCTCTTTTTCTCTCCTCCTCCGCTTCTCCTTCTCTCTCTCCTCTCTCCTCTTCCTCTCCTTCCTCTTCCGCCGCCTTCTCTCCGAGTCGATGTAGCGTCTCCTAGAAGACTTGGACCTCCGCCTACTCTTCCGGTGCCTCTTCCTGTCGAGTTCTTCTTCAGAAGACGACGCCGATGAACGTTCCTCGGTTTCCGTGCTGGAATCGGAATCTCCGGCGTCGGAGATTCCAGATTCGTCGGCGTGACGTTTGGATTTCGGTGGAGTTTTGGAATCTCTTCGTGTTATTGTTTCGTCGTTTTCTTCCGACGGTCCCCTTTCACGGCGTTTCTCTCTCCTCGAATCGCCGTCTTTCGCCTTTTTTTTTTTTCGAAGCTTTGTTTGGTTTCGCTCGAAGCTCAAGAGTTAAGTGACAGAGAGCTCAATGAGGTTATAATTGACACACGAGCTCACAGAATAAACGTGAACCAAACACGAAAATATCGAGTCGGTGTGGAGACTGTTTTTAACTTTAAAAAACGAAAGAATTCGAATAATGTCTTGTTTGATATAATTGCAATTTTCTGATTTGTATGAATTTAAACTGATTTGTGTTTGATTTGATTTGATTTGATGTCCATATCTTGAAAAATTAGTTGTATCTAGACAAATTAATAACAAGAAATAGACTCGATCGATTGATTGTTATATATTTTGATAATTTTGATTTGGTTTGATTTGATTTGCATTGATATCATCTGATTTGATATAATCTAAATTGATCTGATTTCAATATATTGTACTTTAAGTTGAATCAAACAAGACCTAACTCGGTTTGCCAATTACTTTAATGGGTTGGATAAGTGTAGAAAACTCGGATCCGGAAATGACACGTTCAAACAATTTAATACAAGGTACAAAAGTAGATTAGCTCGATTTAACGATCATTACAACAGGTTAGACTATGCTTAAGATCTCAAACACCGAGATGACACATTTCAACGATTTATTTTAATATTATATTCACTAAACAAATTTAAAAAATGTAATGTATAAGATTGGTCTAGTATTAGTTTAATACAACACACATCAAAACAACTTGTGAGACCAAACAACTTTTTATAAATATATATAAAAAAATCCCGTTTTAAAAACCACAACGAGCTCTCAATCGATGTGGCACGTTTTACCTCGTTAATTTTAGTAGATTAACTCGGGTTGCCAATTAATTTAATAGGTTGGATGAATGAGCGATTTCATACAATTACCAAACAAATTTAAAGATTCAAGGTACAAAAGTGGTCAAGACTTGCTTTAATACACGCACATCACCTTCCCATGTTTTACTTTTACCCCCTTGTAAATACAACTTGAGAGGATCAAGGTGACTTAGTTGGTAAGAAACCAACCTGTTTGGGGATGTGCCATATTCAAATCATCATATCGCCACTCTCGCACTAGCTGCTACAATGTACCAAATTTTTTTTTTGAAAAGACTTGAAATTAATATTTCTGCTAATCTACAACCTCTAACAATCAGAGATGATGATCCAAAGAGAAGTGTTCAACGCTTATGATTAATGTGGTATAGCAAAAGCAGCTGCAGGCTGCAGCAAGGACCTAAAGAAGGTACACCAAACGGGGACTGTGGTCATCCGTTTCCGGTGGCGGTTGGACAGGTCGTAAGACTTAAGCTTGCACCTCCTTTGCGCTGTGCAAATTGTTTCTCTTCATATTACTTAATCTTCTGTGTACATGATGAACAAAATGAACAAACATCCAAGTTTTGGCAAGCACGGGATATATTGTTCAACTCGATCACTGTAGAGAATAAGGTCCTAGAAAAAGCCGATCCTTCGTCAAACTAACTGAAATATTTCTCTAAACTTAAAATCATATTTTCTACCCGATCATCTGACTTGTTTCCTCGTCTACATCTATTTTATCAGCTTTCAACCTCTGCAAAATGCCATCAATGTCATTCCCATTCCTACTAGTAGCTTTCAGCAACGCTTGGTACATGTTTTTGTTCATTGGAACAACGCGACTCATCAGCTTCAAAAATCCATATACTTGTTCAAAGTCCCCATGGTCACCAAGCCAGTTGAGAATATTTGAGATAACCCCACGTTTAGGCACCCACCCTTTGTGTTCTCGTCCCTGTTGAAGGGCCTTTTCCATGTATTCCACGGCCTTCTGCATTTCCTGGCGCTGCATGTACCCCTCACTGATGATGACCCACGATCTGGGAGCTGCCGCATTTTTACTAATCAAGCCCTCAAGCATTCTTTCAGCTTTCTCCAGCTGTTCTTTTTGTACATATCCCCTCAGAAGGATATCAGGTACCATGGAATCATATACATTGCCAGACAATTCCCATTCTTCTAGTAATCTTTCAGCCTCATCCAACTTATTGAGCTTAACTAGGGCACTAATCATGACCGTATAATCAGCATTACTTTGTGTTTTACAAACAGCTTTGTGCTTCTGCCACAACCTCGTCACCTGTGTCACGTCTCCAAGCTTTGCATACGCACTAATCAAATTATCGTAGCCAATTGCATGATCATGTACCAGCAATTCAGCTTTTTGTAAGCACTCCATCGCCTTTTCATGATGACCTCCTTCTATATAGTAGTTAGCAACTGAGGAATATGTAAACCAGTCCACTGAATGTTGATTTTCCATCATCTCTAAAATCTTATCCACGGAATTAAAATCGGAATTTAGAGCACAAGCTTTCAGGCAGATCTTAAAGGTAGGATCATTTGGGGATACGCCATTATCCTCCATCTCTAACAGTAATTCTGGAACTTTCTCACCCTGCCCAGTTTTTAAATAGAGAGACATGATAGTGCTGTAGGTGAGAGCACTTCCGGCAATCCCCATTTCTTTCATCTTTTTAAAATGAGCTAGAGACGTATCCACAAGCTGTGCTTGCACATAACAATTAAGCAAGCACCCATACATCCTTTCAGTATGCTCATCCACTTCACTGAAGAACTTCTCAGCAGCATCAATGCCATGAACCTTGCCAATGAGATCTAGGTGCACAGCATTATTACCAGAATCTGCGTGATTGAGAGACTTATAGCGAGTCCACTCAGACACCTGAATCATTATCACCAAAAGTTCAGTTAAACTATGAGCACACATTTAACTGTGAAAACTAATCACCCAAAACCGAATATGGCAAATTGGTAAAGGCCTAAGGGTGTTCGCTTCAATCTACATCTACATCAATGAAGCCATATAGGGAAATAAATTTTAACTAGTCATTTTGCCATAGACCCTACATCATTACCACCATTCAACCAATTTTCCATTAATTTAAAAGAAAGAAATGTGCTCAGTATTTTCTCCATTCATTTGTTCTCTTACATTCTACTCCAGTGCAACTTGAATCTGCAGCGAAACCTCAAATTAGACCACTTAGCAACAGCTGGAAAAGTCATCAACTTCCCACAGATCAAGTAAGAGACGTTTTCCAGGTGACTTCCTGATAGATCCCCTTAGTTTAAGCAATGACATTAACAGTCTCAACTGTTTACATGAAATCAACTTGTGACATATTTAGAATCGGGAAGTTTCTAAGTACTTTTCCCTGAGAAGTTTCCAAGTGTTTTTCCCTGTATAAAATCCACAACATTCTGATATCACCTTATAACTTTCCACAGGTAACATACTCTAAACCAAATGGACTGCTAGTATTGTACTTAGGTAGAAGATCACAAAGGGGTTATCTTCAACATACATTTCCACAGCCCATCAAAAGTTTAATTCAAGTTTTACAAAAATTGGGAAATTGCACTAAACAAAACCAGGTGAGCACAAACGAAACTCGAATCATTTCGATGGCAAATCCTGTTTCTTTTGAAAATACGATAGGTTCATCAACAACTTTTGTTATTTCAAGCAACTACCTTGTACGTGAAGGTTTCAGAAAACACTAATGTTAGATCCCTTCTTTTCAAGAATCCCAAGGCAGCAAGCTCAAAAATTTACAAGACACAACACATCAAAAATGAGCATAGAGTAGATTATCTCCGCTTTCTCAGCAGAATCCAATTGCCACCACATCAGCAAGGTTTCAGCATATTGTAGCAAGTCTGTTCTTATCTAATGCACATTCTGAATTAAGTCGAGCATGGTACAACTAAAGTAACAAAGCATACACCTTGGTATAACACAGCCTTAACTCTTAACTTATTGAGCATAGCAAAACATAAATCATAAATTCATAAGAGATGAGATCCACTTGGAAGCATGTCAAAGTATCAATCTCACACATTCTGGATGCTCGATAAGCACATACTACTGTGTTGTAATACTAACACGGTCACATTCATTTATGTATTAAGATGATCACACAAAGCTAAATTCATCTAAGCGCAGCTTCGTATGCAACGCGTGCATACTAAAACGGCCACATAAACCTCCTCCAAAATTCAATGCTAACGTTTTATGGGCGATTTCTAACACATAACACCACCATCTTACTATATTCTGTTCACTTCTGTTCTACAAAAAAAACCTCCTAAAATAATGTAATACCATGGCTAGAGTGCCATTTCCAGCAAACAAACATATTGCCATACCACCAATGTATACCTAAAATTCGCATTAACATAACTAAACATCGAAAACTTATGCTTAAAACGACATTTCTAACACACTAGAGTCTCATATATACTCTCACAGTATACACCAATCCAATGATAATTCGTACAACAACAATTCTTCCCTAGGAACATCTCATCATAAGAAACAACCCAAGATGAGTTTTTTACCCAACTTCGAAACAACCACAATATACACTAGAGCTATGAAAAATTACTTACGAAGATACAAGTGGTTACTTTCGGTTTCATACAAGAATTCGTACTCGAAAAATACAACAACTAAACACAAAATGCCGATAAAAATGCGCAAATGCAAGGCAACAAACCTCAAGGGCACGATCATAACGCTGCTGTTTGCGAAGTTTACGAATAATCTTTGGAAGATCAACCTCCAAGAAGCTACTGCCCTGTTCATAGTGCTGCTCAAGCAAGGGTATTGCACTGGCGTTCGGCGAATTCGCTACAAAATTAAAAATCTCAGACTTTAAATTAGGTTTTGGAGCAGAAGAAGAGAGTGTTCTGATGAAATTGAAGTGGGGTTTTGTGGGTCGATTTGAGATGGTTTTTGCAGATTGCAAGGTTGAATATTTGAGCCATTGTTTGAGGAGTAATAATCTGGGTATACCCATTAAAGAAAAAATTGATGATTTTAATCCAAGATTTTTGTTTCAAATGGTTGCGTAATAGAGAAGATGAAGAGATTAAAGTTCAGAAATGGGGAATTTTATTTTCTGGAGTTTGCTATTATCAATTGAGAGGGTTTTGGGAGGGTTTTTGCATTTTGGGGTTTTAGGTTTCACGGAGGTAGGTTTGGGGTTTAAGTGTGGTACTGGTGCAAAAGCGAAATTATGCTGTGTATTGCACACGAAGTAGTTTCGGTCTATGTTAAAAATTTGACAAAAAAAAAATGTTAAATTCGATAAGAAAATATAATATTATAGGGTATAAGAAAATACCGACATTAATTTAGAGATAGTGGTCGTTTGGTTGCCTCTCAAAATCATGGCACATGAATTAGAATTTTTGAAGTTGTTTTGTTGCCTACAATCATGTGAATTGAGAAATCATGGGATTATCCAATTCTTACAAAATGGAGGGATTGGCTTACCTAACCCACCTTGGTAATTGGCAATTCCTGTGGGAATTCAATTCCTACATGCAACCAAACAATTTTGAGAAATTCATGTGAATTTCTACAATCTGTGAAGTGGAACTTCATGGGCATTCCGAATTCCTGTATGCAACCAAACGACCACTTAGCTTCTGAAACAACTTTACAAAGGATGTGGTTAACGAATTTACCATATATGAAACTATAATAAGGGAACCAGTTCACTCGGTCTAATGTGAGACCCAAACCTGAAACTAAACCTAATTCGATCTGGTCATTGATCGAACTCGGTAATGACTTGATGAGATAGCTAGTTGCATAACTTTCACTAACATTATTACTGTATGTAAAAGGGTTAATTTCAAACCAAAACCCCCCAAATCCTAACGCCATGATGGGGTATCGTCTAGTGTTTGATCCTAGAGGGACCGATTGCTACTGTTTTCATCTGTTGAAAAGTTTTATAGAAGTTCATCATGGATGTAGCATGTCAGTTTTCTGATTACTATTCTGTTTTGTTGCAAATCTGGCCATTTTTTAACTGCAATTAGCTCTTGTGTCAAGCAGATGTCCAATCTGGCCGGCCTAGATGGGGTCGAGCCCAAGCGACTCCCCGGGGCCCATCCTAACAAGGGGCCTAAAATCATCGGATACTATAAAGGTTTTTATTTTACCTAAGTTAGTTTAATTTGTTTGTTTGATTAGTAAATTATTTTTGATATTGTACGATAATTGTGTAGTTGATGTGCAGTACATTGTGTAATTTATGTGCAATTTACGCAGTATAACGTTTTACAATTACATTTTTGTATAATAATAGTCACTCGAGGGCCAATGTCTTGGGTACATTTAGACCATCAAACCCTATGAGTTGTCCTCCTCGTCTCAGGTGCCAACCTATTCTTAATATACCACTTTCGCCAATTAATATTCCAACTTGCGGTACATTTAGACCATCAAACCCTATGAGTTGTCCTCCTCGTCTCAGGTGCCAACCTATTCTTAATATACCACTTTCGCCAATTAATATTCCAACTTGCAAAATTAGAAGCAATGCAATTACGGATCTGTTTGCGTGACGCTAAACGCAAATCACCCGGATGCATGCACCACACATTATCAGACTCTGATACTCTTTGATCAAGGAAGTATGACATTAGCCTCCTTTTGTACCCAAAGCCTTTTGCGATAGTGGGGGAAAAAAAAAAGAAAGTAAAGTAACATGTTACCGTATTTCATTTGAAATTTTGCCAAATGCGAGAACGGGGAAGTACAATGTGTAGTCGTGTAGACACTGAAGGATCAGAGTATCCGACTACAACAATACTCGATCAAGAGGGGTAGAGAGTGGGCTGAATTGAGAACTACTTTTCGATTTGTGTGATTAGATGGAACAATACGTCAATACATATGGTGTTTAGTATCACAGGCTGGGCTAGAGATTCTAGCAAGTAGTAGTACACAACACCACAAATGAATAAGAGTGCAAACAACGGAAGCAAGTATCACAAAAAAAAATGGGTTAGCTAGTTGAGACGCAAACCTGAAACTAGACCTAATCCGACATGTTCTAGTCCTTGATCGAACTCGGTCTTGACTTGATGAGATAGCTAGTTGCTTAGTTGTATAACTTTCGTCAATATTATTATGTAAAAGGGTTATTTTAGCCAAAAGTGTAAATTAAGGGCTTCAAATAGGACAACCCAAAGAAACATGCACGACATAAAACCTCAACTAGTTACATGCACCAAATACTCAAATAGTCAAATACCAATGCCAAATGAGAAAGAAAGAGATGAATACAGATTCATCTGCTTTTTAAAAGCAAATTTACATTGCAATATCATTCAGAATCACAAAATTGAGGCCTTAATAATAAGAATAAAATCTAAGTACAATCCAAGAGTATATAGGTAGAAGCTTGGTGTTCTAAACTCCTCAACTTCTAACCTAGAGGCACCGGGTCCGAAATTCATGACTCTAAATGACTAGGAGGATACCTTTACCTCCGCCTTCACTTCGACGCTTCCCAGTTAAAAAAAAAACTACGATTGACGAGCTCTGCTCCTACGGAAACTACATTTCTACTCTAAGGGCTGCACAAGTATGCATCCTCAACAAAAAGTATGCATCCTCTGCATATTGTTTCATACCTGTTAGTGAAATAATCGAACCAAAATCGAGCTATGTCAACAAGCATAGCATCTGCCTCACTGCCTGTTATAATTCCCATTGTAATGGTGTTCTACTGTCAGCCTATCTTAAGAAGCTGTCTTTGACGCGATCATCTCCCTTGTTTCCTCATTTATATCTATGTTATCAGCTTTCATCCTCTGCAAAACGCCATCAATATCGTTCCCAAGTCGAATATTAGCTCTCAGTAACGTATGGTACATCTCTTCGTTCACGGGGACTGCCCTACTCAACAACTCTAAAAATCCATCAACATCTCTGATTTCTCCATTGTCACCTAACCATTGGAGTATACTTGACGTAGTTGTGGAAGGAGGGAGCCACCCTCGACGTTGTGAACCCAAACCCAGTTCAAGGGCTTTCTTCAAGCACTGTAAAGCTTTGGGCATATTTTGACACTTGATGTGCCCTGCACACATGATGCTCCAGGAGTCCGGGATTGGTGTCATTCGTCTATGAATTATCCCCTCGAGCAGCCTTTCAGCTTCCTCAACCAGTCCTTTTTGAGTGTAGCCGAGTAAAAGAACATTAACTACCCGAAAATCATAAAAACTACAACACGATTCCCACTCTTGTAGGAACTTTTCAGCTTCTTGGAACTCATCCAGCTTCACAAGAGAATCAATCATGGCCATGTAATCAGCATTGGTATTTGCTTTATCAATAATTTTTCGTCTTCGCCACAAGGCCATCACCTGATTCAAGTCTCCAATCTTTGCATACGTGGTGATCAGGTTATTGTAGCGAACTGAAATACCATCAAGTCTATTTTCTGCTTGCTGTAAGTAGTAATGAGCCTTTTCCTTGAGACCCCCTTCTATGTAATAATTAGCAGTGACAAAATATGTTAACCACTCAATATTGAGGTCATGTTGGCGTTCCATTTTCCTCAGAATCTTCTCCATGGTACTAAAATCAGACGTCATGGCAAGGGATTTAAGGCA
>JBBYHQ010295126.1:0-21148 GCA_038382645.1 Spergularia azorica
CTTGCAACCCGTTGGGCCATTGAATGAACCGGGGGGTACGTAGCTCTACGTACCCCCGGTGTACCATATACCATTTGTTGGTAAACAAATAACTACTTTTTGCACCCGTGAAATCACGGGTCTATGTTGAAACCTCATCCATTATTCCACACCTTATGGGAATCGTGAATTTGCCTTAAATACGTGTTTCAGGTACCCAAACGTCTTAGGCTTATTTGAACAGCTTCTGGAAGTGAGCGGACTTGTTGCTCGGTCTGCCATAGCAAGAAATGCAGACGCTTAGGTTTTGATGACAAAGGTAACCCATTACCAAATTTGATGATTATCGGAAGTTTTATAGATGTGCATACTGAAGTTCACAACAACTGTTGTTGACTGCACCGTAAACCAGGGGCGGACCCAGGAATTCCGGATCGTGGGGGCAAAACAAATCCAACGTAATATTACCAAGTAGCAAAATAATTGTGATTGTTACATAGCGTCAATCATAAAACCAAATTAAACAAAAAGAAAACATCTTAAGAAGAAAATTACAATCGAATCATCAATCAATAAAAAGAAGTTGTTGATTTAGGGCTAGAAAATTACTTTGAAATTGTTTGTTCATACTACTCCTACCCAAAATGATCTCCCCCTTTCAAAAACTGTTTTTGAGTAGACATGTTTGGAGCTACTTTTAGATCAAATGAATCGTTCACTTGTTGAAAATATTAGTACATATTCTATTCTGCAGTGCATTCTACCAAGCCCATTTGATTTTAAGGTAAATGGGTATTTTATTTGGTCTAGAAGTAGCTCCGAATATGCTTACTCAACAACAGTTTTCGAAGGGGGATATCATAGTGGGTAGGAGGGTGTATTTTGTGGGCCTTCCCAAGGCTAAAAGGGGTTGCGTTTCAAAATATATACAGTTTATAGTGTAGAAATATCAATTAGCTCTCTCTAGCTCAGTGTAAAATATAGTCTAGTTATAAATAGGAGGTCATGTGTTTGAATCCCGACACCTACTATGTTTTTTTTTTTGTTTTGAAGCTCGCGTGGGGGCAGTTGTCCCCCTCTTATGTCCAAGTTTATGGTGCATTCCTAGAGTTAGCAATTTTCTCCTTTAAACAGTCTTGTTTTGTTAGATCAAGTTCCGTCAAAGTTAGTACCTATCTAGCTCAAAAGGGTCCTATATCCATTGGTCGATAAGGTTGTTTTTTACGAGTTCATGTTTTGAACGTATTAGTGAGTTTAATCAATTTATTTATGATTTGTTTCGGGTCCAGGCTTAAGTACTCATATTCTTATATGCGGTTTGTTCATTTGACCTTTTTATCTTCAACTCTACAGGACTCACTTTAGATTCCATGTTTCATACCACTCTACATCAGCTTTCCACTAATTTTTCACCTAGACTTGGAAATCTTAAGACTGACTTAAGTGAAGAGCTATTTGTCCCTTAAATTCAATACAGACCCACTTATATAAATAAATTTTAGGGAAATTCCAGCTTGTACCCTTGTAATTTCAACTTTTCCAGCTATTTCTTTTCTTTTTACTCCCTCACAAAACCCGGCTCAACGTAAAGAATCAAAAGAAATGGAGGGAGTAATTCAAGTTTATACCCTTGTGTTATATTTTTTGTCCACACCGTGACCAAACTATCAAGATGTTCGTAATAAGTTCCCAGAATCTAGTATCATTTGGTAGCTTATAAACCAATATATGATGTGATATAGAAGTAATGGTATTCAGGACATGATCTTTGATTTGGGCTTTTAACAATCTTCTGAGACAGACTACAACCAAGTGATCTTGAGATACAACATAATTTAGGACTCTTAAACATGACAGAGGATTATGATTGGCCGTTAATGACGAACCCAGTAATTGAGTAACTGTTGATATAGACTAGGTGAAATGCGATCTTACTGTACAGGTGAGCAACTGAGCATGGCTTTTGACTCATGTGGTCTCTCCATCTTTCTTCTAGATTGTTGCAAGTTGCTGATGAAGTTCCTATTAATTACAACTTACTACAACGTGATTCGAAGAAGCTGTAACAAATACGGTGACTGTGTTGAGGAGGAGAGTATGAGATGCTGGAAAAGCTTGTCATTCTCATTATCATTGATGGGTATAAATACAATATTAGAGTTACAGCCTCTTTGGTTGGACGGAAAGGAAAGGAAAGGAAATCTCAATTTTACTTTTCCAGTGTTTGGTAGCTAGGAATTGGAAGGAAAGGAAAAGAAAAGAAAGGAAAAAGTTATCCGTTTTTTTAGGTTACAAAAATTAAATATAATATAAAAAGCTGTAAAAAATACAAAGTACCCGTTTTACTCCAAAAATTTTATTTCCCCCGATATAAACAAATGAGTAACATTGTATTTTATTAAGTTGATAACTAATTCCCACCATTTCCTTCCTATCAAACGAAACATTGGAATCACTAATTTTTTTCCTTTCTTTTCCCTTCATTTCTTCTCCCTTCCTTTCCTTTCTTTTCTTTTCCGTCCGTCTCCTTCCTACCAAAGAGGCTGTTAGGGTTTGGTAGAGTACATAATCTTAGGTAGCCTAAATTACTGAGATTACAAGAGATACATTTGCCTAAAGTATAGGATTACAATTGACTAGAATAACTAACAAATAATATAAGAGTCACATTAACTTTAATACATCTATTCAAAAACATACAAAAAACCCTAACCTCTCTCTCAAAAATTCCTCCTCTTAGCCTCTCTCCTCTTTGATTAGTCTGGGGCTGCCATCGGATCCCTTACCCGTTGGTAAGCCCCTAGTTATCGTATTATTGATTTATAGGTTTTTATTTTGGTTTTGCAGAATAAAATTTTCACCATTGATTGATTTCATTCAGTCTTTTTTTGGCTCCATTGTGAGTACTTTGTGACTCCTTTGTGAGGTTTTTTTTGGCTCCATTGTGAGATCTTTGCGACTCCTTTGTGAGTTAATTGACTCCATTGTGAGACCCTTTTGGGCTCCTTTGTGAGGTTTTGTTGACTCCGTTGTGAGATCTTAATGGCTCCTTCGTGAGGTTTGATCTCTTGATCCGTGGTGATTTTCCCTATTTGTCCAAGACGGAAGTTGTTCGCAGATTGGTAATCCTCAATTAATGAATTCAGCATCAAATATCGTTAACTACATCAATTGCCTTTTATTTGTCGAGTTACATAGATCTCTACTGCCGATGAAAGACGCAAAGACGTCGACGTACGAGGGGTCAATTTTGTTAATTAGCGAAGGATTGTGTCAATTAGATCTTTTTGATGATATTTGTATCGTTACAATTCTTGATGTAAGTGCCGTTTGGCAACGATATTAATGAAATTCCGATAAATTTCAAAAAAAAAAAAAAACAAATAATATAAGATATTAAATACAATATGAACATATAACATTTCCTTATAGACTGGTGGATTAAAGACAGATCTCAATGTCTATGTCAGGTGAAGAACTAATTGACTGACCTTTGGTGTTTTTAATGGGGATAATATTGAATTTGAGCAAGAAATTATTGCTGCCATTTTTTGCTGATATTTTTCTGGGAATTTTTCACAATTTTATGTGACAGATGAACACACAGTTATTACTGTTGAAAGTTGATAATTGGACACGATGAGCCGTTGTTCACCTCTACACCACTCCGGTTTCGTAACTCGGAAGATTGTGACCGTTTTCGGTGAAATCAACGATTCTAACCCTACCATTGAACCTAAAGGTATTGATATTGCCCGAGACAAAAACGACTCACAATTCTAACCTAAATAAAGTATGAATTTAACATGTGTCATGTGGGCACATTTTAGAAAAACACGGTAATAAATATCTCAATAACAGTTGTCGGAAGCTTGGGGGATCGGAATTACAAGTCCATTTAAATAGAGTTAGTGATCATTTCTTTTATTTTTATTTCTCGATAAGGAGAATATTTGTGAACAATTTTTTGAAATTTAAGAAAAAACAATTTTCGTATTAGTGAGAAGTTTTTCATCTATATCAAACTGAAACTTTGCCATAGATAAGGTTTATCAGAATCACATCATCCTGATCATCGTCGCTCGGTTGTTAAAACTGTTTTCTGTAAACCTCGCCTGAGATGTGAGAGACTTTCTCTTCTACCACTCCACGGTTTATGTACATTAGATCGTCTGAGATCGTCCTCCGAGCGTATCAAACCATCTTGTTGAACAGTAGTACAACTGTACAAGCATTCCGTACTAACATGTACTAGTTCATTGACAACTTGAGAATCATATACTCCCTGCGTTTTTCAAGTTCTTTTCGTTTTGTTTGAGAAGTACTCCGTATTTGCAAGCTCGAAAATTCTCTCTTCTCATTCCTCTTTACATTTGTCTATCCGGCTTTCTTGTCGTTCTACTCAATCTGTACAAACAACCTTGTTTCAATAAGATTACATCACAACAAATCTAACTTATGCAACAAAAAAGTTACATTACATGCATACACCACTGAAATTAAGAACAAAGAGGTGCTTTAACTTATGCTTGACGCAAACCACGACTGTTGGCAACAGAATTTCGTCGCTCCATCTGAAGTTCTGCCTCTAATGCAGATATTCTCTGTAAAGATGCCTGCTCGATGCAAGCACGGCGTTTGCGCTCTTCTTCAAGCAACTCTGTTAATTGATATCTTAATTCCGCCATCTCTTGAGCTAGATCTTCAGCTTCTTCTTTTGCTCTCGATTTTTGCTCCTTCAGCTCGTCCTTGAGCTGCTTTACTAGTTGTTCGTACTCGAGAAGTTGATGGGGCACTGTATCTTTGATGCCCTTACCATCAGCATCTGAAGTTCTGATGGTTAAAAGTTTTGACAGCAGTGGCCCCAGGATGGCACCACATGAGGACACTTCTGATGTTGCAGCAAACCCTTGATTCTTATTCACATCATCAGAGAATGCGCGCGATCTCACAGAACCACTGCCTTCAAGCCGTCCCCTGAAATGCTCTTCAACTCTCTGGCAAAACGATTTGGCTTCTTTTTCAAACGCCTCTAGCCGATCCTTGTCTTGTTTGCTTTCATGCTCTAAATGTCTGATGATAGTTCGTGCATCATCCAATTTGTGCTGAAGTTCCAGAAGTGACTCGTTTGAGCTAGTCTTTTCTTGACTAGGTTCGTCCCCAGATTTCTTACACTTGAAGCATTTTTGCTCTGGGGTCATCATTTACAGCCTCATGCTCTCTATTTCGCACTGGTACTCCAATGCAGCTGATGAAATCGATTCTTCTAAGTTCTCTATATGCAAGCACGACTGCTGTAATTCTGTTATTTTGATCTCTAGATCCTGCCTTAAGAACTCGCACTCTGAATTTGATTTCTTTAGTTCCTCTCTTAAGCTAACAATCTCCTCCTCCAAATGGTCTATATCCGACAACTTTGCATTTAAGCTGTACACTTGCTCTTCAAGACTGTCCGCATACGCAGTCCTTTCATTTAGTTGATCCTGTAAAAAGTCTGGCATCAACTCATTAACGCACTGAACTGGTCTAGGCGAGAATATTTTCGGGAAAGAGTTTTCACTTAACATGCAGCAACCCAAACCAATATTGAGAGAAACAGAACAAAATATGCATCAAATCCCAAGTCACAACAGCTGGATGCAGCAGCTTGCAAGTAAAAAAGTCTATGTTCTCAAAAGCTACTAGGAACAGCAGCTCATAAGAGTAACCAAGAGGAAGTTTTGCTCATAAGAATTTGGAGCGGAGTCCTATTTTATGGGTATCTGAAGACAACATCGTGTGCTAATAAAGGATAAACAATATCTTATATAGTCCTATTTAATTTCTGCAACAAGGCGCACATGACATTTAGATTGAACGCCACAGTGCCAATACCCAAAACAGTAAACTAAATTCCTACTACCAGCCAAGCAGCTAAGATGAGTGTAAAGAACGAGAAGTGTTGAAAGTTGAAACTACAACACAAGTAACAGAAAACTGAATCTTCCTGTGTTATATGGGATGAGGATCTCTAGCACAATTGGACAAATGAGTTGCATAATTTGTTGTATGACGCATACTGAGACTGTTTACTCCAGTTTACCAAATGTGTTTCACAGCAGACAGCATGACATTAACATCCATAACAATGTAATTGATGCCAGATATAAAGAAAAATGACGAGAGCAAAAACACATATTGAGACACACGCCACATCAAAAACTTTTATCGTAGTTTTCCACTCATCTCCAAATCAAACACAACAATCATGGATGATATGACACCAACGCAACTGATAGTGTGCAAGCTGTATTAAAAAAGTTAAAAGAATCACCTATTTCCTGATGGCAGTTGTTCAACTCTCTTTGTAACTCCTGATTTTGCCGCTTATCGTCCAACCGTGCCTCATTCAATCTTCTAACATGCAGCTCGAGTCTCTGCATTATGTAAGAACATTTTCTGTGAGTAAACAGTTATAATTTTGATCTTTGACCTTCTAAAACGCATATCCTGATTTGTAATCCCCTCATGGCTTTCCTGAAAACATACATCCTTCCACGAGGTATTCCCTTATCAATTTCTACAAGTCCAATTGTCAACAAGGAGCATATCCTATCAGTTTCTTTACTTCTAGTTTTTAGTACAAGACTGATGAGGGAAAATTATTGCAGTCAATATGATGTACAAGAAGATACTGCTTGCAAGCTGATAAAGATCTTGGAGTTCCAGCAAAGAGAAGTCGGCCAAAAGAGTTATATAAGAGTAGCAAGTAGCAACAATACGAAGAGCGTTTATAGCTATAATAATAATTACAATAATATTGTGTATATAATGTCGTAAGTGTTGATTACGATTGTATCTCCAAATTCGTACATCCCTATACACACATGCTAACACTTTTCACCTCTGTCTTTTGAAAAAAGAAAAAGCATGCTAACAGCCTTCAAGTGGTTCTAAGTTTAATCCTTTTAAGTTTGAACTTTTCCAAGTTTTTTGTTAGAAAAGGGGGTCAGATATGGAGTCATCACAAATGTAGCAGAAAATGCATTGTAAGCTAGTATAGCGGCAAAAATGGTAACGAAAAGGAAACTGCAATATTACTTTGATCAATTCAAAGCTTTGAGATTGTGTCTCTTTCAACAAATCCTTGTCTTTTCTTAACTGCAGGCAAAAAACACCCCAGAAAAGTAAATCAGCCACAAGACTTGCAACTTTCATCCATAAAGACTAAAGAGGCAACATCAGTAGATGACAACAACTGATGCAGCAACTTTATAAACATTGAGCGATGGCATATGTCATCAAGGAGACAACTATCAGACTCCGGATCACAATGCGAGCAAACTAATGCAATTTTGTTTACATCTTTTTCAAGTACAGCAGTTCACCAGGATCTTTTTTGTTACTTAACAAATGGAGCATTGGATCTCTTTCTCTAACGCCAAGTCCCAATAAGAGCAAATTATTTGCAATCCTATTTTAAATAGATGTCCCTTTACTATAAATTCCAAATCTGCGGGCAATCGTTAGAAACCCAATGTAGAGGCATTTATATCTCCCATCATGTTCAAACAGCATATAGTATTAGTATCCTTTCTCTCTTTAATAAGGTGACAACGATGCACTTATTTGAGATGTGTAGCACCCTCTGTAGGCCTTTGGCTGCGAACTTCTTTCCCATTAGAAGGGGGAAAAAGAAAAGCGAAAAATTTATGCAAGTCTTTACCTGGCAACTTCATTACTGCAGTGCAAGTGTGCAACCAAGGTGTTACTAGAAATCAACACATACATTACATATTCCTCTATTTGTCTATTCTATCACCAGCTTTTCAGCGAAAAACCTAAAAAACTACTACACGGCTGTCCAACCCAGTAAGCAGTTTTTCTGAGCAATACTCTGCACAACCTCCGGGGGGATGGAACTGCTCTTTATATGACATTTTTCATAAGGCAATCGTATATACAGGGTATGTTGGGAGGAAAATGCCTTCCAGGGTATTGTCAGGAGTCAAGGTATTATTGGGTGAGAATTGACAAGTGATAAGATGTGGTCATGAATCATGTACAATGGCCAGACAATTCCTGGTCCCTATTTAGAATTTTGTTACTCCACAAGAATACCACCATAATAATGTCCCGCTCTTTCAAAATTACTCTCAATTCTCGTAGTTCGAATCGAATTCAACAAATGAGAAAGAAGTTGCAATCATTCTATGGTACCCCGGGGGGTACCATTCTTTTTGTACCCCCCGGCCCATATACTCAACTCAGCCCAATAGAGATGCTAGTCCATTAACAGAAATCAACCCAACCAAATTAAAAAGAAAAAGAAAAAAAAAACTTACAGTCTCTCTCCTCACCTCACCCCCACAGCTCCACCCAACCAACCCCGATAATCCCCGCCCCGTCCCGACGCCGGCATAACCAACCATCGGACCAGCCACCATCATCAGCACGGGCTTGAGCCGCCAAACCCAGACCCCACCCTACAACGCCACCACCCATCTTCTCCTCCGGCATTTTCTGGTTTCTTTTCCTTCTCTCACCTCGTTTTTATTCTTCTCCGACGACAAACATGGATTCTGGTGGTTGTGAGAAGTCGGGAAATCGATGGCAACCTAACGCAGCGCCATTTTCAGGTTGAAGATGGCGAAAACGGGGTTGTGGGAAACAGATCTTGGCTCGACAACCCATGTTTTCGCCGTCTTCCACTTGTTTTCGGCCACGACGACCCACCTTAATGGGCTCTCGCCGCCGTATGCGGCCTAGTGGTGGTGAATTCGGGGTGAGGGGAGGAGGTCGGAGTGGGTGGCGGTGGTTTGTGGGGGGCCGTAGGGAGGGTGGGGCGGGGGGGGGAGGCTGAGGTGAAAGGATTTTTTTTCTTTTAATAAATTTTTTTATTATTAGTTATTAATTACATACAAGAGATTTAAATAAATCTTTACAAATTGCATGCCAAAACCATTTAATCATCCCAGAACAAAAATCACTCATCCCAAAACAAAAGTTTTTCATTTCAGAACAAAAACTAACAATCCTAGACAAAAATCATCCATTACAGAACAAAAAGTAACCATCCTAAGACAAAATCCATCCATTCTAAAACAGAAAAGTAACCATCCTATGACAAAAATTGACCATTCCAGAACAAAAAGTAACCATTCTAGGACAAAAACTGACCATTACAGAACAAAAACTTACCATCCTAGGACAAAAACCATCCATTCCATAACAAAAAGTAACCATCTAAGAACAAAAACTCATTCATCCCAGAACAAAAAGTAATCATCCTACGACAAAAACCATCCATTCTAGAACGAAAAGTAACCATCCTACGACAAAAACCATCAATTCTAGAACAAAAATTGATCATTCCAGAACAAAAAGTAATCATTCTAGGACAAAAAGTAACCATCCTAGGACAAAAACTTACCATTCCAGAACAAAAGGTAATCATCCTAGGACAAAAATCAATCATTCATAGACAAAACTCATTCATCCCAGAACAAAAACTAACCATCCTACGACAAAAATCATCCATTCTAGAACAAAAAGTAACCATCCAACGACAAAACCATCCATTCTAAAACAAAAAGTAATCATCCTTGACAAAAACTGGTCATTCCCAAAAATCAACCATTTCTAGACAAAAATCATTCATCCCAGAACAAAAACTAACCATACTAAGACAAAAATCATCCATTACAAAACAAAAAGTTACCATTCTAAAAAACTATCCATTCCGAAACAAAAAGTAACCATCCTAGGACAAAAACTGACTATTTCAGAACAAAAAGTAACCATCCATTCAGCAACCATTGCAGAACAAAAGGTAATCATCCTAAGACAAAAACCAACCATACTGAAACAAAACTAACCATCCTAGGACAAAAACCAACCATTCCTAGACAAACCTCATTCATCCCAGAACAAAAAGTAATCATTCGTTTTGTGATGGTTTATTTTTGTTTTAAAATGATCCGTTTTTGTTCTATAACTATTCATTCCAAAACATTTCAGAACCATCCTATGACAAAAACTAACCATTTCAGAACAAAAACTAACCATCCCAAAACAAAAAATTAATCATCTTAGGGTAAAAACCAACAATTTCTAGACAAAACTCATTCATCTCTGAACAAAAATTAACCATACCGAAACAAAAGTTGTTCATTCTAGAACAAAAACCATTCATTTTGAAAACTAAAATGATCTTATTATGTTTTGTAACGATTTGTTTATGTTCTACAATGATCGATTTTTCTTTTGTATTTTTTTTTTTACAGTTTGTTTATGCTCTAAAATGATCGATCTTTGTTCTATAATGAACTAGTTTTGTTGTAATAATTTATAATTTATTTATTTTCTTTTCCTTCTCTCTCCTCCCCACTTCCCCCAACCCCCTCTTCCTCCCTCTCCAGTCGCTGACCACTGCCGCCGTCACACCACCCGCCAATATATACGCCGGCGACTCCTCCAACACGCTGTCGCCCACGTGAGATAGATCCCTGGTTTCATTTTTTTGATTTTCTGTCAGTTGGGTTTGAGATTAAGATATTGGCTATGTCGGATAGTAGCTCTCGAGGAAGGTCCGCCTATGGTGGCGGATTTCCAATTCTGCCCATCAGATTGGGCCACCGGCGCCGGCGCTTCGATTTTCCGGTCGTTTGTACTTTTTCATCGTCAACATTTTTTGTGTGATTGGGAAAATGGGATGGTTGAGTGGTTGATGAATTGAAACTTAAAAGATTGGGCCATCAAGTTGAGTGGCTGATGAATTGAAAGATTGGGCCAGTATTTGGGCCAAAGTCTTTGTTTTTAACAAAAGCCCAAAGCAAAGCACTAGGATTTCTGTACAGGGGAGCCGAGGGGGTACCATTCTTTTCGTACCCCCGGGGTACAGTAGTATTTGCGAAGAAGCTGGGGTGGAAGGAGGTGGGTTACACCTGACACTCAATATCTCAGAAAATCAGATCAATCAGTCTTCCTATTCAACTGATGCCCTTACTATACGATTCTCTCTCAGCCTGATGATTAATACTAGCAGCGTACACTGTCACACAAACGCTTGTAAGGTAGAACTGGAAACATACCTCTCTACATCTTGCTTCAATTTGTAATAGCTCCTTTGCATCAAAGACGGAGTCATCAGAATCACTCCTGGAGCTCGTGGACATCTATAAAACAGACGAGAACAGTTAGTAAAATCATTAGGAAAGCTCCAATATACGTGTAAATTACAAGTTCCATTGAGTTATTAACCAATAACCAGAAAAGAAAGCACATAATGGCAGATCGAACTGATATAAACCAGTGATGGGCGAGGAGTTACATATGCTGAAAGGTACAACAACACCAACTAATGAAAACCAAAAGGTGACTCAGTATATCTCTAATTCAGCACATCATTCTCATAAACAACAAAAAAAAGGCATCATGCTCCCCCTCATCCAGCTATCCCAAAGGAAATCAGGCCAAGGGACACTCACGAAAATCATCTCGGCCATTTCTCCAACAAAGGACTGCCTTATCCACAGAACATCCACAAATTGAATTACTCTCCTACTAAAAATGCTTGTTTTGATAGGGGGATTTGGAAGGAAATGGAGGGAAGGGAGAGAATTGGATTAATCGTTTTCCTTCCTTCCTTAATAAACCCCATTTCTCTATCGTTGGAACGGTTCAAAGGTAAAATGGCACATAGCTCTTTCCTCCACTTCCTCCTTTTCCCTCCGAGCTTTGCACCCAAGCAATCTATACTACTACCACCAACCAAGCTATTTAAGGGTCCTCACCCTCACTCTCAAAAGTCTAAACAGACTCCCAAAAGCGAGGAACGAGGTACATGTGCACATCGAATCACCTCTACTATACACCTTCACCTCTACATCCAAAAATATTCCAAAGACAACCTCTCACCCAATCCCTTCTTACCACACTTGCACCACATTCATTACCCCAAGTTCTAAAGAATCCCACTTTATACTTGTACAGTAGTTGTACTCTAAAAACAAGCCAACCTCAAACATCTACTTCACAAAAGATTCAAACAAGCAACTTTAAAAACAAAAGCTTTGATTAAATACAAGCAAGCTACAAACTTTTGCAATTCACAAATCATAAAATGAGCTTAAACACTAATCAAAGCGCAAATTATACCATGTTCCAAGGAGTACAAGGAGCATGGTGATCCTCCTCACAATAAAGGAGTGGGGACCATACTTAAAATGATTTTTCATTTTTTAATATATGACCCCCACTCATCTATTGTGAGGAGGAGTACCATGCTCCTTGTGCTCCTTGGAGCATGGTATAAGCACTGGTCAGATAATAAATCGAGAACAATAATAAAAGGGTATAGTAACTTTCGGCACATTCCATTCAAATAGGTGAGTTGATACGTACGTACCTTGATGAGGGGGGCCGAGAATGGAGTAGTTCTTGAGGGTGTCGGGAAGACGACAGCCAGCCATAGTCTCGGCAAAGAAGAGCAAGGTTTCTGAAGGTGGAGCACCTGCGGGTTTGGCCTGAAAGTTGGAATGGAAATAGAAGCAATGGTCACGTCGGACCATAAAACCGTTACTCCCCATCCCAACGTCCACTAGCTCATATGTCACTCCCTACGTATATACATACAATACAACACCATTATTCAAGATAACTAATTAAAAACTCGTTCGTGATGAAATAATTAATTCAGCTCAGTTCAGTTTTACGCACCTCAATTCGATTAATGTGTTGGAGAGCAACTTGAGCACATTTTCTACATTGCTTCATATAACCTTCCTGTATTTCCTTAGCACTTCTCCTCCGTGGACAAGGACCACCTGACTCCTCCTTAGCCCTAGCAGGAGTTATCTTGCTTCGACGAGGTTTCGGACTAATTAATCAAATAAAAATGTAAAAAATACGTAAGAAATCCAAAATTAATCTCCCAATTTAAATTTTTTTTTATTGATATGAAAATTAGGGGTTTTGATTAGAGATTTTTTTCACCTTGGTGTATGCTTGGAGATGGATCTTGATCTTAAATTGTAAGAGTCTCGGAGCCTAGTTGTCACCATCTTCCACAGCAAGCTAAGGAAGAAAATTAACGAGCACTCGCAATTTCTTTATTTCTTCCGAGCGCCGGCCGTCGAAGCGTTGGAGTAGTATACTACTAGCGAAAGAGAAATGTGTCTTCTACAATCAAACAATCCTGCCTTATCATGCTTATGGAAATAATCCAATCCAACGTTTAATTACGTCTTTTAAAATCAAGTCCGTCGATAAATAAGGTCGTTGACCTAGTGGTTCGGAAACCAATCTGCCTATGGGATGTCCAAATTACTTTCCCTTGCTGTCGAACATATTTACTTTCCCTTGCTATCGAACATATTTCCATAATGCTTTACAAAAATATACAAAATTACTTTAGGATAATATCCGTTATTAAAGAAAAGATATCCGACAGAATTAACCAATACTCGCATTCGGGTGGCAACAAAACGGGTCCTTTATTAGTTTTAGGGTACTTGAATTTGTGTAACTCATATCCGAAATTTTGAACAATTATTCGGATACCGGCAAAAGAAAACGGGTCGATTTGATGCTCGCCCTTGTGGTCTATATATTGGAATATTGGTAACTAAATCATAAATTTAAGCGCGAGCAATTTTTTTGTCACAATCCAATTTTCTTCTTCCTCGCTCTTCCTGATATTTCTTGCTGTGGAAGATGATGACGACCATCTCAAAGCAAAATTCTCGGTAAGAAATACAAATTAAAGTTATAATTAAACCCCCAATTTATTGGTTTAATTTCTTGTTTTGGGGCATTTAATTCATAAATTACAACTTTAACTCATAACATTGGAACGTTACGTTTTCATTTGATTAGGAAACCTATTGGTCGTCGCCGAAGTAAAAGAAATCGTGCTACTAATTCAAGGTAAACCAAATTTCTGAATGTATTTGTTACTCGTATGTTTTGAATACATGAACAAACCTTAACAATGAAAAATAATCGTGTGTGTTTTGATTAGGTGGTCAACTGTTGGTATTGCTTTTGGCAAAAAAGACAAGAAAGATGACGGGGGACAGCGTCGGGATTCTACTCAAGTAAGTTCAAATTTTTTACGATTTGTTAAGGTATAAAACCATTAATAATTGCAGTTGCTAGCAATAATTCAAGTCTCTAATTTTCGCTCCTGTAATTTAGTTAAGTATTAGCGGGGATGATGATGATGATCCTCAACCTCGTATTACTGGCGGTCGTTGTCCAACCAGAGATATCGACGAGGAAGAGGAGGGTTACAAAGAACAGTGCTCAGATTGTGCTCAAGCTGCTATCAAATACATCAATCAAACACAGGTAATTAACCTAAACCTTTATTCCATTATTGCAATTGAGTTCTCGACTTCTCGATCGTTAATTTGATATCGGTATTTATATAAAAAAAAAACGCGTTAATGACGTGAAATATATACGTGTTATTGGCGTAGGGAGTGGTTTATGAGCTAGTGGACATTGGGGATAGCTCAGCATTTAAAGGCCGACGTTTCGAAAATTGCTTCTATTTACATTCCAACTTTGAGGCCAAGCCACAAGGCTCCCTTCCTTCTCAAACTATGCTCTTCTTTGCCGAGCTCAAGGTCGGCTTTAAGCTACCCATGACCGTCAACCACTGTTGCATTCTCGGCCGTGTTGGTCAAGGTACGTATATCATCTATCCTTGGTTCGTTGTTAATTAGACGACTAATAGTTGAAGAACACACAATAATAATGATTCATTTCTTTTCTAATTAACGACCAATATGCGTGTTGTGACCAATTTAGCAATAACGAATTGAATTCATTGGTCACAAAACGCGTATTTGTTGTAACGTAGTATGTACATAGTGTTAGTAAAACTATACTAATTATGGGTAATTTTGTATCTAGTTAATACAGGCGTTAATGGTTGCCTTGCTTGCGATTCAGACGACCCTATCCACCACCCAATTGATCAGAGTCTCTTCTATGTTGGCACAGAGCAAATGTCGTTCCTTAGCGGTTGATCAGGTAATGAATCTCGTTAGTCGTTACTATATTAAATTCCTTACCGCTTACGCTTTATCAGGTAATCTTAATTGGTACCGTATCGCATGTCTTGCATCATTGATTTGTTCGCATTAAATTGGGTTAATTGGCCTCTAACAAAGTCTATAGATGGTGACTTAATTTGTTTTTCCTGGTGGTTATCTTATATTAGGATGGAATAATGGTGGCTTAATAATCAAGCATTTCAAAGTGCTAAGGTGGACTACCAATGAGCTAGCACGACTACTGTACGCCTATACTGTATTATTTACTTTTTCGAGCACTTTAAGTAAACCTTGTTTTACATACGCCCAAATATGGGGCGGTGATTTTCATACTCCTTTTTATTATGAGAGTATATAATGAAAGTTAAATGTATTCCTCGGTAGTATGTGATTATACAAGGCAACAAGCTGTTCTTAATTACGGAATAATGCTTCCGAGAGTACTATTACATGGGTGTAAGCCAGTTTAATTAATTTGATTAAAACGAGCGATCTTAAATACAAATCTCATAATCAACTCGACTTAGAACCATTATTTACATGAACGCCTGGTTTCAAACACTTTGCATATCCGGGTTCGTTGTTGCATCAATACGGATATCTGGTTTTGAATTTCAGTAATTCGGTCTTGTCAAAAATTTTTGTTCGATTTAGAAGCTCTACATGAAGTGCGACCGCGTCACACATTACACAGTGCGCACACCTAGCTAGCTTGTCGGACACACGAGTTGTGGAAGATGGTCACGACCACACTCCGAAACTCTTACTACTTTAAGATCACAAAGCATATCTAAGCAATCTTCGAGGTAAAAATAATTATAAATCTAGAAGTCCGCTTACTTAAATAACTAGCTCTCCTTGTGCTTTTTGCTCATACTTTTCATTATGCATCAGCTCCCTTTTGCTAAGACAGTAACAAAACCTAAAGATGTAAGTTTAAAGAATTACTTAACTCATCTTCCTGGCAATTTTTTTAAGGGTAAGACGATTAGTCGTCTGTGTAAGGGGAAGGGGAATGATAATGAAGCGTCTACTTCTTCAGGCAGGATTTCACCTCAAGGGGTGCGTTTTACGTGGCGGCATCCGGGACATTACATTCCAAACTAGGTGCCATCCGGGAAAATACATTCCAAACTAGCCGGAAAAAAACTCCGGCTCCTAGGTTTGTAATTGGATGCATGAGAGAAATTAAACTAATTAATTAACAAAATGTTTTATTACAATAGTACGTAGACTTTTGCATGCCCATGGTGGTTGTTGAAGCTATGGAGAGTAAGATGATGATTGCAGAAGCCCTGCATGACAGTCTTTCACCGATCAAGTTCTCTCGCCAACAGCTGATAGAAGCGCGTGGGGAGATATGGTTGAAGAAGAAATATTCTTATCGGTTGTACTGAACGACATAAATGGACGTAGCGTAGCGATAAATGGCTTCCATTAATGATATAATATGTTCTTTTCATTTCGTTATTTTAAACTTCGAAAACTAACAGAAGGAAAGTTGACTTTGTAAAACTTCTTTTGAACATGTTTCAATATTTGTAAATGGTTTACAACGAACGTTTTTTAATTTTTATGGCATACACATAATTTGATAATGGGGTGTCTTTTGAATTAAAAGGTTGTGTCGAGAGTCCATCAAATTGAAAAATTTGGTGGTAGAAGATTGGTCCCGGTGGTATGTGCCACAACATGGATTGGAGACTCAAGACTGGCTTAATGTATGGTCGATTTGAGCAAATCGGCCTTTTTGCTAAAGAAGAGGTTCGCGCTACTATAACAAGGGGTACGTTCACAGAGCAGGAGCGTGTGGTGACAGCAAAGATATTTGAGATCAAACCAGACGTCTTTCATGTAATTATGGTGCATATGAAGTCTACCGATAGAGAAGGTACACCGTACTACCATGATTTTGCAGGAACCCACATTTTCTCCACCCTTCGCGACGGTATTCCCATCTAAAGACCAGGACTTCGCTCCCGCAGAGTTGTGTCAGATGAATTCTTGCTCCAGATCGATAGAATCAGATTCATGATTTTCACGGTCCTGGAGGAGTTATGCCTTGCCCAGTTCGCAAACTCAGATGTCGTAATTCAGGCTTCAAATTTAAAGCTTCTAGTTCATCTAGCACAGCATACAATTGCCACCACACTTAAAAGCAACAACATATATGAGTATATAAGCAAATGACGTACGAAAATCGAAATGTTTCCGATGAAAAAGGACGTAAAATGCACTGAATTACATACCATTCTGCAACTTGTTCTTTGTGAAGACTGGTAATGAGGATGAAAAGGTATCGTCTCAAACTGCAAGAGAAAAGCAGCTAGTTCAGTAGTAATAAATTGAAGATCTTTTGCGATTCAATGCAATACTATATAGGAAGGCATACTATATATTAGTGCAACATTTACCTCGAAAATCTTACGAGTGTAACATACAAGTCCACTATTTTTTTCTCTTCTCTATATACATTGGCCTGAAAATTCAAGAATTATTAACCACACCGTGTTCAAACAACTTTCGACGCAGTAATAGAGTATAAGGGTACAATTGTAAATTATAACACTTTAATTGTTTACTGTACATTATGTGTATCGGCAATCCGATAGTAGTACGATAGAGAAATCCGATCATCGACTTCGTCCACTTCGATCTTCTGCATAACTGCCCTCATGTCGAACGTCTAAGCCGATGTCGAGGATCAACAGCTCATAATTCTGAAATTGAAGCTCTATTGAATTGGTGTGGGTGATCACAAACGAGAGAAATGGAAACTCAAATTTGAAGGCAACCAAAAAAAAATGTCAACGTCGTTATGAAAAAGTGGAAAGCCTCAGCATTACATCACATAATACTATAACCGTTAACGATATTATGTGTGATCCTTTAAAATGTCGCAAACCCTGTCTATCGAAGTAATCCAATCAAAAGTCGCACTCTATCGAAGAATTCCAACTTCCCAAATCCCAAACTAGTTTTTTTCTAAACCATATTCCATAAAACTTTGAGTCTCTAATAATCGTATCGTCTTTCCGAAAAAGAAACTATTGGTGGCTCGGCCCACCCTCGAGTTACCTAATTATCAAATTATGACGAATTCGTCCAATGAGAACCTGCCACGTCATAATATAAGTAATCCCTGCATGGCAAGACCTCTTCTTTGTTTTCAACACTATATATAAACACACAAGTTCGAACTCCAAGCTATAACAAATTACTTCTTTTCAATTTCTTTCTCTCTAAGTTTCTTAAATATCAAATTTCTTGATCAATTTCAAACAAAAAATTGACAAGATGTCGTTTATAATAGATTGGTTTAAAGATATGCTACAAAACCTGGGATTATGGCAAAAAGAAGCGAAAATCCTGTTTTTAGGGCTTGATAATTCCGGAAAAACTACTCTGCTTCGAATGCTCAAAGATGAGGTTAATCGATCTTTCTCTTGAAATTCTATTTTAAATCTCTTACGAAAATTTGTGGGTACTAGTTTATTCTCGATTCAGTAATTATAGTGTGAAACCGTCTCATATTTTTATGGTTTTATGCAGACATTAGCGCAGCATGAACCAACACAGCACCCAACATCAGAGGAATTATGCATAGGCAAAATATTGTTTAAAGCTTTTGATTTAGGGGGTCATCAGATTGCTCGCAGAGTTTGGAGAGATTATTATACTAAGGTATGTATGTTGTCGAACTTTAAATTTCAATTATAAATTTCGGAGATTATTATAGTGGGGTATGTATGTTGTCGAACTTTGTATTTCAATTAGAAATTTCGGATTAGACAAGTGTATACCCTGTATCAATTACTCTTTTCGATCCAAAAAGATTCGAGTTTATTGGTTCCTCGTAATGATTGAGACTCAAGTATTAATTAATCTATTATGTACCAGTATGTACTTACGTTCATCCTTCGATTCGTGAAAGAATGATCACTATTCGATTTTAGACTTTAGTTTGTCCCAAAATAATAGTGAAATTGTTTGACATAATTTGTTTTGGAACTTTTTAGACAATATTTACGTGTGACACGCCCTTGGATTCGCCCTGACGATAATAGTGATGTTTTATGTAGGTGGATGCTGTTGTCTACCTTGTTGATGCGTTCGACCAAGAGAGATTCGAAGAGTCGAAAAGGGAGCTCGACGGACTCCTCAATGAGGAGTCCCTGGCTAATGTGCCCTTTCTCATCCTCGGAAACAAGATCGACATACCCAACGCTGCTTCGGAGGATGCGCTGAGGTACTACTTGGGCTTGGTATACACCACCGGTAAGGGCATTTTCAAGCTCGAGCACTCGCGCTCTCAGCCCTTAGAGGTGTACATGTGTAGCGTTGTCCGAAAGATGGGGTATGGGGCCGGTTTCAGGTGGCTCTCCCAGTACATCGGTGCATAAAAACCGAGACCTCGAGTCGAGTCGAATGTATTAGAAGCGTGAACTTTTGGATAAAATGTTTTCGTGACAACAATTACGTGATTTAGTTTATCAGTAACGTTGCATCTATTGGTGACGTAAAAATATCATGTCGCCTATAATCAAAATCGTTTTGCAACTAGTACTTAAAATTTATGTAACGGGTTCAAGGAAGGGCTCGTTCAAACCTCGCTCCTAGGACAACGAGATGGTTGTGTATATACGGCCGATAAGTTTCAATACACCGTAAATTGGCGATCTTCAAAGCCAGATACTCTTTGAGAGATTACATCTACTGACGGAATTTACCAAAACCAACCACATATATACACTCAAACTAAACTTTGCATAAAAATCCTGAGTTTTACCTGTATGTTCGAATTAAGTACGCTACCTAGTGAAAAGAAGGGGGTTGGGGTGAGGGGATAATGGACGAAATAACTATTGAAGAAGAAAAAAAAAACAAGATCTGCAGATTGGTAACATCAGGAGATTTTGTGCTTAAAGAGCATTCCTTCAGAAGATAACATCCCGTAGGTGGCAGGAACCCTTCAATAACAGGGTAAAGACGGATTCTACATATGTACGCATTTACAGTACATGTACAACGCAGAAGACGAGCTTGTCACCAGAGAAGAGCACTCCAAGCTCAGGGGATTAAATTTCCCTCACGTAAAGCTGTTTCATCGTATTCATACTGCAAACGAGCAAAAATTTCAGTTTGAATTGCCATACGAAACACTAAAACAGTGAACATTCTGGTCAAGAATTGCAGAATTTGAGATCACCTGTGCTTCGGCATAGGCTAATTTCATCCTCCTATATTCTTGTTGTGCTTGTCGTGAACGAAACATTGCTTGTACTCGCACAACAGCTTTTTCAACACGCACTTCAGCTTGTTTTCTGCTAGCATGATAGAAATCTTCTTCTGTATCACTTTCTGCACTCCTATCCTGAATGGGCTCTTTAATTTCTACGTTGTACCCTCGGAGACCTCTCCCCTTCCGTCGCCAGCGTAGTATTGCTTTCTCAACCACTCCAACTGACCAACAGACCTTTCGGTATTGCCTGCGCACTTGAAAGCCCCTGAATACCGCCTGGATTAAGAAGAAGAATATTAGTGCTACTGTGGTCAAAATTTTGAGGCCCTAGAAATCCTTAAGTTACTGACTGCAACACACTAAGAAATTGAGCTTCATCCATCCCAAAAAGATTAAAGATATACAGAGTATAATATTCCCTCCATGCTAGTTTGTTCTCTATAAATTAAGATCGTTAAACCGAAGTTCTCAATTACTATCGGTTGTTCGTGTTAATAGTTTGTTGATTAACTATATCAAGATTTAAGTACAATTGCTTCACAATCTCATTATCTGATTCTTAAATTAACACTGATGACAGCGGTGATTTACACAGAAAGGTTGGCCATATTTTCAGAAAAAAAAGAAAAAAAAAAATCAAATCCCCTACTTGTCCCTTAAAAAATGCAGAAATGAAATTATTCCGAGAAACCTTAATAATATCAGTAGTCGAGATATATAGAGCTCGCATGCCATTAAACTTTCTGAATCAAAACACAACTCTTTATTCAAATTGGAAGTAGCATTACCTGAATTTTAATAGCTTTTCTTCGCAAATTGAGGAATTCCCTCCGCAGTTTCCATGCCCGAAACCTATGTTGTATATGAGCGGCAGCTGCCAACT
>JBBYHQ010295150.1:0-21145 GCA_038382645.1 Spergularia azorica
GACACACCATCAAGGCTCCTTGAAAGAGAAGATTCATTTTTCTCAGGGTTGATTAAAGAGTACTCGTCGAGATCACAAAGTTTTAACTGCTTAGCAAAACTGGATTCCTAAGCTAAAGACGACAAGCAACTCTATTCCCGACTACACAACTTTAACCCTTGCCTGATCGGTCTTGAGATGCATATTAATCGGAAATCTAATATACAGTACTATTTTATGGATCACCTGCCTGAAGTGCTATGTCATTAGGAAGGCGTAGACGATCAGGAGAAGCAGATTACTATGACATTACTAAACAATCTGTCAAGTTTCGCGCCCTCAAGACCGATCCCTGCCTTACATTTTGCAGGTCGAAAGCAGCTGAGCAAAACACAAGAATGTGCCATACCCTATGAGCATTATCATTAATTATTATGTGCCATCTCTCATCATATGTGAACCCTAAATTATGTTGTTCAGCTCTCCTATAGAAATGAAAAGAAGACGAGAATCAAGAACACTAATACTCCGTACTAGTAATGATTTAATGTTTCAATTTCATTCTCGAGTTTTACAATCATCTTAGTATCTCATCTAACATCACGAAAAACGCTAATTGGAGTAGTATTGTATTAACAACTCAGGTTTACCAATGAGCACTTGGTTGAGTTGACACGAGACTTAACCAACTTAACTAGACGTCTCTATTATCTTCTTCATATGAGATTACAATAGTGTTAAAACTCACGCGGCAAAGTTTTTCCGCCCGACATGGCTCAAATTCGAGTTAATAAAAACACGATCACCTCCATCTTAACCACTAGACGCATTTTCGAAGTGAAACTTAATTATTCAAAGGAGGATAAGGAAACAAAGCTTCACAAGGAATATACTGTAGGAACTAGGAAGTGAGAAAAAATGGTGGGTGCACTTCAACCGCCATTTTTACCAACAACATTGAGAGTAGAAGGCAGTAGCTCATCAAATTCAGGGAACTCAGATGATTTTCTTCCTCGGAAATCACAAAATCAATCTAATCGTTTTTCTCTCTCCAAGCCTGCCCTCATCGTCCGCACTGAGGTAGAACCTACTCTATTTTTTTATCTCTAGTTTTTCTGATTTTGGTATTTGATTAATGGGTTTTTTTTTTTTTTTTTTTTTTTTTTTATCTTGGAGTTAATATTATGAAAATGATATATATCAAAGATTGAAACTTTATGTTAAAAATTGGGTCCTTGGAGATTTCGGATTTTTCTTTTGGTTTAAGTTGAAATTCATGTTGTGTGGTGGTTGTGATCTTAATTAGCTTGCAATTGAGAGGAAGTTAATAATTAGGGATTTGTGTGAAAGTTTAGTAAATGTTGGTGAACAAGAAGATCGTGGTAAATCAGTCTTATAGTGCCGAATTATTTGGTATGAAGGAGTAATGATTTATGTGAATTCGACAACATTACCCTAGTGCCTCAACGGCTCCCGCCTTACCGAGGTTGGTGAGTGTGGGAGGGGCGGACCTATCGACAAGGGTGGAAGGTGGTAATGGAGTTGGAGTTGTCCTTAGCTTAGTAGGTGGGGTAGAGGGTTAATGTAAATGTAGGAAGAGAATTGATTTGATTAAATGGTCGTGCAAACGACCAATTCATTTTCAGTCGTCTTATTACGACCTCTTATCAAACAAGCCTTGAGGATGAGTTGGAGTTGTCCTTAGCTTAGTAGGTGGGGTAGAGGGTTAATGTAAATGTAGGAAGAGAATTGATTTGATTTAATGGTCGTGCAAACGACCAATTCATTTTCAGTCGTCTTATTACGACCTCTTATCAAACAAGCCTTGAGGATGAGATGAAATGAAATGAGTTCTGAATGTCAATCTGTGAGTTCTGAAACATCTGAAAACGTAATAAGGTCATGTTTACGGTTTACATCTTGCTGTCTCTCCTGCAACTGGCTCAAGAAAGTAAGCAGCTGTGCGGCATGTTATGGACTGAGCTAGTGAGCTATATGTATTGAGGATTGGAGGGAACGGTTTTTAAGCAATTGTATGTTATAGCTGTCTTACTAAGACCAGCTCAAGATGATAGCAACTTTATATATGAAATGAGCTGCAAGAGTTGCGGGATTGGTTTGTATATATGCCTTTGGTCTATTACAGAACCTAAATGAAAATCCGTGATACAAGGTTCTATAATGAGTTGCTTGCGTAAACATTTGGGTTTCTGCTAATGCTATAACTGGCAATGAAAGTTTAAGATTTCTAGCAATTTTCTGTCCGTGAGCTATTGATTTAGATTGGATTGTTTGGCACGTCGGCAGATGCTGTGAGAGTCCACCTAATTTCAATGATGTTAAGTTGATTTTAACATGATTGGCTCCTCTCTACCACTAAACCATTATGTGGCTGATCATTAAGCCCTTGTGCGTTTGTTGCAGTCAAATGTCAGAAAAATGAGCAGAAGAAAACCACAACCTTTTTGTGTTGTTTGTGAGGGTAGCGGAAGAGTTGATTGTCACCATTGTTGTGGAAAAGGTATTTTGATTTCACCCTCCCTCCAACTTCCCTAGTGTGCTCTGACATCTTTATACTGTCCAAATGTAGAGGCAGAACTGGTTAGAATGATAGAATCTCAATATAGGGTAGGCATTGTATGAAGAGAGTTTACGGAGCATACAAGTGAAATATATTGAAAGTGCAACCTTGACGTTTTTTTTTTTAAGAACGTCATCGAAGTTGAAAAATTGGACCATGTTTGAGTCCAGAAAATGAGAAACAGAAAGTTTCTGGACTTGACTGAATATATATAATGGAGTACAACTTCTTATCTAAGTTGTCTTGCATGGATGGCTACCCCTGTTTGGTAAAACCTATCCTGGTTTTCTACTTCATAGAGAACTTGGATATCTTGTTTTACCCACTCCATGTTACTGGTGTACACGTTTGAGCCAATCTGCAAGCAATATGTTTCTTACTTAACAGATGGAGACATGCTTGCTTGCTTTGCCTTAAATTTCAGATCTGTCAACAAAAATTTTGTTGGGAAAATGGTCACAAAGGCAAGCAGAAGTAACAACCCAGTTAACCCCTTTTGTGTTGGTAGATGGACGATCTACACTACCAACCAATTAACATGAACCAACCACAAAGATTTACATGGAAACCCAAATTGGGGAAAACCACAGGTACCGTAAGCCGGTACCAAGCCCTTCCACTAATTAATCAATAATCAGTGGGATATAACACTACAATCCTCCCTAGGCACACCTAGCGGCAGCCACAATCTCAAGGTTCAACCTTGGTACAATTAACCACACCCTACTTCACTAACTAGTGAATTCAACACCAAAACGCACTAAAGAAGAGTAGAACGAAAATACCACTTAGAGAGGTCGAAATGGCACCAAATTTGGCTGGAATGAAGCTTTCATATGCAGTAGGAACGCCTCCAAATTTGGCTGGAAGGCGAGCTCATTCGGGCCTTCAAACAGGGACTTCAAATTTGGGGTTTGAGGATTATATGGGAATGATTTTTCTTCTCTCTTTCTCTTCCTTTTGTGGATGTGTTTGTGTGGATGATTGATCTCTAATTTTCTGCTCCCAAAACATTCATTTGTTTTGGCAAAAGCTTCTCCAGTAAGCTACAAGTTAGTATGGGTATAATGGTAAGAACCATTATACCTTACAACTTCATAAACTCATATGGGTATGAGTTCTTCCTCCATGTAGGAGGGAATATCCGACAAATCTTCCCCTCACTCCTACATGGGGGGTGACACCAAACCCGCTTTCTTCCCACAAGCATTGGACTTGTCTCCGGGGAAGGCAAAAGTAACTCTCTTGGACACACCACCAACAAGTCCTATTTTCTCACGTTATCTCGACAACATGGCCTTTACCGACTCACTAGTAGGACTCCTAATTTCTCACGTTGGGTATTTCCTCCTACATGGAGGAAGAACTCGTACCCATATGAGTTTATGAAGTAGTAAGGTAAATTGGAGAAGTTTTTGCCAAAACAAAATAAATGTTTTGAGAGCAGAAAATTAGAGATCAATGAGAAGGAAGCTCAATCCCGTATAACCCTAAAACCCCAAATTTGAAGTCCCTCTTTGAAGGGTCAAATGAGCTCACCTTCCAACCAAATTTGGAGGGGTTCCTACTGCATATGAAAGTTTCATTCCTGCCATATTTGGTGGCATTTCGACCCCTCTGAGTGGTATTTTCGTTCTACTCTTCTTTAGTGGGTTTTGGTGTTGATTTCACTAGTTAGTGAAGTAGGGTGTGGTTAATTGGGCCAAAGTTGAACCTTGAGATTGTGGTTGCCTCTAGGTGTGCCTAGGGAGGATCGTTGTGTTGTCATTGATTATTGATTAATTAGTGGAAGGGCTTGGTACCGGATTACGGTACTTGGGGTTTTCTCCCGCATTGGGTTTCCACGTATATCTTTGTGTCTCTTGATTATCGTTTGTGTGTGGGCTGTTTTGGTAGCCTTAGTCGTATTATAACTTATATTGTTGGTTGGTAGTGTAGATTGTCCATCTAACAACACAAAAGGAGTTAATTGGGTTGTTACTTCCGCTTGCATTTGTGCCCATTTTCCCAACAAATTTTGCATGGGAATTGAAACAGTGTAGGAAATTAGTGTGTCGGGTCTTCTCTAACTGTTTCTGGACTGGTAAACATGGTATTATGTGCATGAACTGGTGCAGAGTGTTGTAGGCTTGTAGCCATAACATGCAGTTTACCTTCTTCATGTAGCTTGTTGAACGTAATTATCCCTGCTATGTTTGATCATCTCCTTGTCTTAGTCTGGATTCGGATTAGTAGGAAGGCTAAGCTAATTACAGATTTTTAAGGGGAGAGTTGGAGGAACCCAGGTTACTTGATTTGGAATCTGAGACTGAGACCGACCATCCAACTTTCATAGCAATGTCTTAACAATTAGTGTTAAAGATTCTAGTGATGTGCAACTAGAAAATTGCCAAATTGATTTAGGCACTGGATTCTTTTTATATTTCCTCGCATATATCTGAAACTCTTACTCCATTGATGTCCATGCAAGTATGGTTGAGCTGACTAGTTTTGTACAGGTAGGACCAACTGCACTGAACTAATGATGCTTCCAACTGGTGAATGGCCAAAATGGTGCGTTCTCGAGCTCCTTCACTCAATCACATAGTTTGGCTCCCTATCAGTTCTAGGCCTTCATTTATTTGAAAAAAAAACACCACTATGTTTTCAGGTGCAAGACATGCGGTGGCAGTGGGCTTGCTTTCTGCAGTCGTTGTCTCGGAACAGGAGAGTACAGGGATATAATGGGGTTCCATTTCATGAAGATGGAAGGCAGCCAATCACAAAAACACGCGAAGCATCAGACAGAAGAAAAACCCGAGCATCTTACTGTAGCGGACTTACTTCATTCACAATCATCCTCAGAAACGGAGCTATAGTAGTAATGTACTGTAGTCTGCAGAAATTATTGTACATATGTTGCCTGGCTTTTCTAGGACTCAACCTTGTAATGTTCTTGTGCCTCTTCATTCTTTTGTAAAACTTATTTTTGTAAAATGGCCAGAATGGGTTAGATGAAAGCTCGGAAATTATATCCGACAACCGAGTATGAAAGTCTACTAACAAAGTTACAAGGTTTCAAACCTGGTGCCTTCATTCCCACACTAATTCAATGAAAGCAACTGATTATAGATGCTGCTAATCTGTGACTTTGTTGAGGCTGCTAATCCGCTAATATGTGACTCCAGTGTCAACGATTGCTATTCGCCTATTCCACCTTTTGAGTGGTGATTTTCACACTTTCGGGACTGATTTTTTCCCTCCATGTCAGTTATAATTTCCAATGCGTTTGTCATATATAGGACGATACTAGTGTAAAAATATAAATGCTTGGAGAGTTGGAGTGGAACAATCATCATCCCACTTTCTAAGCTCCAGCTTGAGTTTCATGGTCTCTATGTCCGTGAATTCTCTTGCATGTTAAGCCTCAACAAAGTAGGTATTAGCGTCTCGGCTAGACCACATAATGATTTGAGGTCAATTTCGAATCAATCTCAATCAACCCTCCGTGGCACGAGATAATCATCAACTCGGGCACAATTTGACTTTTATTAAATTACGTAAGATCTTTACCCGTCAACCATTACTACAAATCATTTACTACGATAATCCTCAAATCACAATCAATGCTCAGAAGTCAGGACATTGGATATACTCCATCTACCTACCTGATAAAACTGAGGAGTCATACATATTAGCTGACTTCTTTGATTCAAATCAATTCAATTCAACAATTCTTCTTAAACCCTATTTTTCTGTGCACTCTTTTCTCTCTCCTCCCCAAAAAAATGGCGTCTTTGATAAGATACCCATGTCCACCTTCCTTCAACTTCACTCTCTTCTCACACCCATCTTCAAATTCAACCTCCAAGCTCACTCTCCACCAAAACCCACCTCGAAACCTTGTTGTAAGTCTTCTTTTCATACTAAAGTTGTGATCTTTACAGTTTTTTCATACTTATTGAGTTATTTCTTGGTATGAATTTAACTTCGTTTAGTTGAATTTTGTTGTGTAGAAATGTAATTTAGCTGAGCAAATGAAAGTTATTGAAAATGGGAAGCCTAGTTCTAGCAACAGTTCTTTGATTGGTATGGAGCAGCCTTTCCCTTCTTTTCTGACTTCTCCAAAGCATATGTTAAGTGCTGTTAATACCAATGATACCCGGCTTCGGATTTTCTCCGGTACCGCGAATCCTGCTCTCTCTCAGGTGAGTTTGGGTTGTGGTTACTTTGTCTTTGAATTGTAGAGATTGTTGTTGAATTTTGTGTAGCTGTACTTTTGATAATGCAATTATATTTGTTTTCATTTTGCTGGTTAATTGCTATTGTATAAGTGCATTTGTAAGAGAATATGGGACTATAGTGTGTGGAATATGTAGGAGTGGATACTGTTGGTTATGTATGGTTCAGTGATGTGATTGTTATTGGGTTAGTATGATGGTCGGAATCTCGTATATGTTTGTGAGGAGGTTCGAGTGTGGAGAATGGGTTTATACAATGTATAATAAAAGTTGTAATGATTAATAGAGGTGGTAAGTAGAGTAGTCTACGTGGAATAGATACTTTTAAAAAGCCGATTTAGGGGCCTGTAAATCAGTCACATACAAGAGGGGGGAGAAAGAATTATAAAGAGGGAGATTGGTGCATGTACTACAATAATATAGAGCTATGTAGTCCCTCCTTGTCACCTGCAATGTTGGTCAGTTGAGTTTGTCTGACCATTCAACTGCCTTTTCGACAATGACTCCTGATAGAAACTGGAACGTGGATTCTTATCCGTTCTACTCTTGAATGTGTTTTTGGGTAATGGTTGCTCGAGTAGTCGTGAGTGGCTTTGACTTTGGAAGACAAAAGAATGAAATTGTATAATGATGTAAACTTATTGGATCGAATATTTGTGTTCTTGAACCTTTGGTAGGGACTCAATTGTGAGTGTTGGATAACGGGATCATTTACACCTTTAAAATCAAGGTGTTGACAGATTCTGCTCTGTTGTCCGAAGTATGGATTCCTTTGTGCTTCTGAATTGTGAAATTTGTTAAGGTTTTCTTAGGAGGTAGGTTTTGAGGCTGACTGGATAGGTTGTGGGCTTATAGTGTGGCCAATACCTACGACTTGCTCTGTTGGTTAATTCGAAATGTCCAGTCAGGGTGATTTCAGTTTTTCTCTGCAAGTTACTTTTCATTTCAAGAAATTCATGTCTCTTCCTGTGAATCGTGATACAACTGTACATATTTACTTATGGTAGGAATTTAGTATGGATAATTTATTGAAGCGTAATGAAGCAAGGGAACCTACATAATTTTATATACCAAACAAGCCCTGGCATTGTTAACTGCATACCCTCTTGAACTGGGGGCCTTCACCTAGGCTTATACTATTAGGGATATTTTAGTGACAAGCTGTTGTGCTGACAGGAAATTGCATGCTACATGGGTCTGGACCTTGGGAAAATAAAGATCAAACGGTTTGCTGATGGCGAGATCTATGTTCAATTGCAAGAAAGCGTCAGAGGCTGTGATGTATTCCTAGTTCAGCCTACATGCCCACCTGCAAATGAGAACTTAATGGAACTTTTGATAATGATTGATGCTTGCCGTAGAGCATCGGCAAAAAATATTACTGCTGTTATTCCTTATTTTGGATACGCAAGAGCTGATAGGAAGGTAAGTGCCAAAAACTTGATGAGGATTGTGTTGTGATTCTGTGTTTGATATTTCCACCATGGTTCTGTTTTGGAATAGAAAAGGGATAATTGATTAAGTATAGGTATAGCGACTGTGATAATTTTATCAGTGCCAATGGAAACTTCTGGCAGAAACAATAATTCTGATCAGCAAAGAATTAGAATGGTTGACTGGTGTCCTAGTTTCACTCCTTTCTTGTTCGCTCTTTTGTTGCCACTTCTCTTAAATATTCATCAGTGTTTCTAAGTCCGTCCCTGGTTCAGTCCATGATCTAAAGTACCTTATCCATATCTGAACGGACTTTAGCCTTCATTCACGGAAGTTATTGCCTAAACGAGGAAAATAATATGCCTAATTTGCCCACTCTGCTGAAAATGTAGAAGCGAGATACTGTATTTGATGTCTGAGATGGGTGATTTCAAACTTATCCATTTTATAGATATATTATGTGGTTCTTTCAGACACAAGGGCGAGAATCTATAGCAGCCAAACTTGTTGCCAATCTGATCACAGAAGCAGGTGCCAATCGAGTTCTTGCGTGTGATCTTCATTCCGGGCAGTCGATGGGCTATTTTGATATACCAGTGGATCATGTGTACGGTCAAGTAAGAATAACAAATTCCACCCTTCACTTTGTGTGTTCTTCCTACCCGTGCCACTAATTGAACTTGTGGACAATTTTTGTGTTTTATCAGCCTGTGATACTTGACTATCTAGCAAGCAAGAGCATTTGCTCAGAAGATTTGGTGGTTGTCTCGCCTGATGTTGGTGGAGTTGCTAGAGCACGTGCATTTGCGAAAAAGTTATCTGATGCACCACTTGCCATAGTAGATAAAAGGCGACATGGGCACAATGTTGCGGAGGTAATTCTCTAGTAGATTTATCAAATAATCTAAATTTGACTAGAGGGCTGCCAATAGGGGCAGATTTGGAAACCTGATGATGGGCTATGAATAAAACATAAAATAACTAGAGTCATACATAAATTAACGAATCTATTTTCGTGTAATTTATGTGAAGTAAACTGTACGATATAACTAAAGCAATAACATAAATAACATAAAGATGATTCATAATTTTTATTTACCAGGAAACAATAATAGCTTTTCTGCTCATTATCATTGCTAAATTTATAAGCCGTATCTGCTCATTATCATAGTCGAGACCCAAAATATAGTCAAGTCTGACTTTTTCTAAGCCGGGGTGACAAAGAAAAGAAAACATTGCCAAGGGGCTATGTCGCCTAGCCATGGAAGAGATAAATAATCTTATCATTACTTTGCTAGAGATACTATAAAGTAACTTGGTTGGAGCCGTTTCTGAGTGGTAACTAAAGACACTATTAAGTAACTAGGCTAGAGCCTGCATGATCATGATTCAAATCTCTATAGGGACTTATCTGGCAACAAAATACATAATCAACGCCTATAAACACTATCAAGAATCCTGCTAAGTTCTAGCCAATGCACTAAGTTTGACTTGGTATGTTACATGTATTTCAATATCATAGTACAGAATAATGGGGGTTCGTTTGAACCTCTAGGACCTCCAGTAACCGCCCCACAGTTGACGATGAACCTCAGCAAATAACACCAAGTTTTCACGGTATGCTACTAATAGTGTGCAAAAACACCCCACCAGCTAACAAAAAAACCAGCATAAGACTATAAGAGGGTGAAAACAACCGGAATGTAAGTCCTCACCAAACATTCATGTTGCAAGTTGAAGCTTGATTTCATTCGCAGAAACTTCTGTCAAACGTTCTAAACAATTCTTATCAGAAGTTAATCATACTAAGTTATTTTCAAAGAATTTCTGGTCAGCGTCTAAGATATAATGAAAATTTACTGACAGGCTATGTTATTTGGAAATCTTAAATGTCAACCCTTTTGGAAATTCACAGATTAACTTACAAGTTAAACACTCTCTGACCACGTTTGGTGGTAGAATGGTCGAACTTCTATTCTGTTTACTCATCATTTTCAAATTATCATCTCTTGATAAGGAGGTAGATGCTCTGGAACCACGCAATAATGAATGACTTGCCTTGTATTTGCTTGGCAGTTCATATCGTAACAAATTATTAACTCCACCAATATATCGTGGGTTTTCACAGAGACTTTATAGTCAACATGTACTTTCATTTGGAAGCAGTTTGTAACTATGATTAACACTTATGTTTACTTGGTACAAAAAGGAGCCTCTAAGATGAATTGCTTGCCTGTTATATTGTTGCAATCTGGTATTTAAATTGACAGTTCAATATGTAATAGACTAAGCTTCCACCTTTGTAAAAATTACTTCGAGTCTCGTCAATTTACGATATTGATCGTCTGAACGTTCCTACAACTTTGCAGGTAATGAATTTGATTGGTGATGTGAAAGGGAAAGTGGCTGTTATGGTAGATGATATGATTGACACTGCTGGTCAGTTCTGTACCTTCTCTCTCTTATACCTTGTAGATTGCTATATGTAGCTGGTCATTTCTGTCCAGTACCTTTTAAATTGTTACCCTTTCCGTGTAGAAGTATAAAGTTTGTGGGATTTGGACTTGAACCTTCCCTCCTGCTTGATTGTCTGTAGGTACTATTGCCAAAGGAGCAGAGCTGTTGCACCAAGTAGGAGCCAGGGAAGTCTATGCATGTACTACGCATGCTGTATTTAGGTAACTAAGCAAGTTTATAAAGACTATACCTTGTTGCATGGCAATATATTGTATGGCTTGTGGCTGCTATTGTTTGGAGCCCTTCCCTTACTCGTTCATTTTCTGTATGTTTGCAGTCCTCCTGCGATAGAGAGGTTATCAAGTGGTTTATTTCAAGAAGTAATAATCACAAACACCATTCCTGTATTGGAGAAGAATTACTTCCCGCAGCTTACAGTGCTGTCGGTGGCAAACCTTTTGGGCGAGACCATTTGGCGTGTCCATGATGATTGCTCTGTGAGTAGTATATTTATGTAAATTTGTGTATATAGTTCTCACTTCAAATATTAATACTACACTCCATTCATAGTTCATACATGTATATGTAACCAGCTTATAAGTCTCCCACACATGGAGAATCTAACAGAGCTTTTCTCCATGCTTTCCAATTTTTGTCACTTTACATAGTAGCCTATACTTCTTTTCGTACCTAACTCAGAGAGATAATATGCTGTTCTTCTCCTGTCGCTTGGTGATCAGGTTGGCTTTGAGCCTTACTCAAGTTTAAGCATCGATTGATTTGGTCAGGAGACTCGGCACATCTTCAAACCATGTAGTAAAACTGTAATCTCGTTTGCATGCAAGATCCATCCACACGCTTCTCTGCCCTTGTTGTTCATTTGTAAAGCTTGTGATGTGAACACGAAAGCAATCCTCACATGTAAGGCGTATAGTTAGATCTGTAGAATTTTTGTTTTAGATAGAGTTGTATGCGTGCGGATTCTCCCCTCTTCCCCAATTTTTGTAGTTTTGGGCAAGGCCAATCAGGCAATAGCGTAAGACTAAGGTATTGTTATTACATTTATATACATCTCACAGTTGCTGAATGTGCCCCAATAAATCGTGGTACCTTGATTGATGAATCCCCATTTGTTCTGTCAGTTGATGCGCCTGTACACATGAAATGCTTACCCAAAGCAATGTAATAAGCTAACAACTTGAAATTACAGAACTTTATGGTGGGCAATCTGATGGAATAAAATTTCTCCTAGCTCGACTGGTGGACAGCGTAAAATCAATGACAGGGAAGGCAATGCATTGCCAAACCCCATCTATTCTGCTACGAAAACTTGTTACAAATGCTCCCTATATTTTTACTTTTTAGGCGACAATGGCCAAATTAAAATAACCCTCAACTGCTTCCGAACCAAGGAGAAAAAAAGGCGTGACAAAGAACCAAGACTCGGGCACTAAACAGAGACCCTGCCACAAGATCTGAACCAAGGCTGGAGCACATAAGCATCTTTCGTTTATGATCTCTCGGCCCTAAGATCGCCATATTCACTGAGACTGAAAGGAAACTAGTTACGCTGCTGAATTGAAAGGTCCTTCAGCTGCTGTGGATCTACAGGGGAAGGTGCTCGTGTCAAGGCACATTGGGCAGTACTTGTCTTTGGGAAAGCAATCACGTCTCTAATTGAATTTGCTCCAGCGAGCAGCATCACTAGTCTATCCAAGCCGTAAGCAATCCCTCCTGCAATTGTTAGAATATGCCATCAAATACCTAGCACACACTCTGCTTTAATCAGATAATAAGAGAAATTAGTGACAGCAGATCGAACAATAAAGCACCCAGAAACACCTTAGTTGCAAGTATCCACATAGCTCACAGCAATTTAGATTGTAAGAAAAGAAAAATCAAACACACTTCGTTTCAGTAGTTTAAGGGGTTTGTTGAGTGTGGCCAAGAGTACATACCATGAGGAGGAGCACCCATGTCAAAGGCTTCCAAAAGATACCCGAATTTTTCTTCAGCCTGTGACCAATGACAAATAAGAAATACCATTCTCAATAATTGAAGGTAATGTGACGAACAAAATAATGTGGCTTTTCTACATATTCACTAATGGAGAGTAAATAAGGGTGCATATGCAAAGCTTCTTAGAGACCAGGAAGACAAACTTTTTATAAAGCCATAGTGATAGCAAGCTACTGGCACAAAGTTTGCAAGGGCACAACAGATGGATTAATCAACTAACGTGATCTAAAAGATACGTAATAAGCTTTCAGTGGCATTAGAGCATAATTGATGATTTGGAAAGTTAAGAATTTTTGAAATTCAGGATATATGGATGATTTTTTGAGAATATAAAACAGCTAAATTCAATTCCATGCCAGTGCTTAATACCTGTTCTGATGAAATGCCTACAACTTCCAAGACCTTTTCTTGCACCTCCCGCTTAAATATTCTTAAACTCCCTCCTCCAATCTGAAATTACTGGCTAGTTTCAGCAGCAGCAACAGAATGAATAAAAAGAATTTGTAAGTCACAATTACCTCTACGCCATTGTAAACCATGTCATAAGCCAAAGCTCGAGCAGTGGATAAATTCCCCATGTCATCAGGGTTAGGCGCAGTAAATGGATGATGCAGAGCCTGCACACATGGCAGGATTATGACACGCCCATAGGTCAAAAACCACGCAGAAAAGCAATAATAATAATCACAAGTGACCCTCCCTTTAAAATTACAAATCCAACAATGCAGGGGTTCTAACAAATCAGGAGGAATATGGTGTTGACTAAGGTTTAAAATCGTTCTGACATTAATAAGAGATATGGGACAGCATGACAGTATAGTTTAACTCCCTTCTAAACTTCTATGGAAGAAAAGTGAAACTGGCAACATAATCTCTTACACACCGCCTGCAGGTTTCTTTCAGTCAAAAGCAGTACCACATTTTAGTTGTAGCTTCAGTCAAAAGCAGGTTTCTTTCTTGCACTCCGCATTTTGTCATTAACAGAATTGAAAGCCAAAAAAAATTCAGTCTACCACTACAGAAAGATAAAGTCTGATAATGTAACAAAACCAACCTCGAGCCTCTGCTCGTCATTATTCCACTCGAACATTGGAAAATCAGTCACCCAAAGAATTGAATGCTTGGACTGTGGCAGAAAATCAAGATAATGTCAAAACATATAGCAGTGTCCTGCAACCGTTACATGTAAGATAACAAAGGCAAACTTACATGGTCAACCATTTGCAAATGATGTGCCATATATAATCTTAGTCGATCCAGAGTGCTGTTCACTAACTTCTCAGTGCCCACAGCAAACAAGATAAGATCACCAGGTCTAGCCGAGCACAGGCTCAGCAATTGTTCTTTCTGCGGCTGACTTAAACTTGATGCTAAAGCAGCAATCCCTTCAATCTCTCCTGCAGAACCACAATTCTGTTAAAAACACAATTAAATGCCACTTCTGGATAAGCACAATGAATGCCTACCATCACTTGAGACCTTCAGGAAAGGCAAGCCCTTTGCTCCTGATTTTATTGCTTCGGTATAAATATCACCCTTCTTCAGTGCTGTATTAGAATAAACATTTGCTGCTGAAGGTACACATAGTGCTTTAATCAGACCTCCGCTAGCCAATGCATCTCCAAATACTTTGAATGTGGTTCCGGAAAATATATCAGAGACCTGCACCAAGAGAAACCTGGGGACTTAATTACGAATAAACTATTCTTCAACTTATTGATCCGACTTGCGTTAGCCTCATAAGTTGCTCGACACGTAAGCTTAACCATACAGCAACAGTCAAAACTTAAGTAATCCTATCATTCCTCAGCTCACGAGGTCAAGGCAGCTACATCTCTTTTCAAATTTAAGTACCCGAGCACAACCGTTAAAAAGCTTAACATTATTCAGAGCGAACGGGGTGTAAGACTAATCACTCAGATATGTATCAATAAGTATCGCATATTCGCACTAAATCAAAACATTTTGACGATTTTGTGTTTAATTAATCATCAATAATATGCCAAAAGCATCTACAGAACACCAGTATTAAACAGTGTCTAAATGAAAAACTAGTAAAAGGAGGAAAGTCATGGTTGTCTTCCAGAAAACTCCTCACAAGACTTTATCTCTAAAATATCAGCTATAAGCCTATAACATTCAAAGAGGATGAAAATGTTTACATCTTTTAATTCAAGACCAAAGCGAAGATCTGGTCTATCTGATCCGTATCGACACATTGCTTCAGCATATGTAAGCCTTGGAAAGGGATTGGGAAGCTCAACACCTTTGATCTCCCAGAAAACCTGTAGAGAGAAATAACAGTAATACGTAAATAATGTGTTCTAAGAAGCTTCAAGTTCAAGAGTCTACAAACAGGTCACACGGCTATAACAAATGTAAATATGACGTAGCCTACTGAGAAGCACAACTTGTGCATAACACCACATGGTATCAGCTAAGAATTGGAAAAGCACGATCATCTACGAGCTACTACTGAGAAGGACAATACTTAATTATCTCTCTTCACACGTAATCAAGAGATTATATAGAAGGATCACGAAGGGTGTTACGCCCATTTGCTGAAGAAGGGAAAGCTCTTTCTACAGATAAAAGGGCAGAAGCAAAAACTGCATAATTTTATCCACAAAAGAAAGTAACGACAAAGATGATTTCATTTCCTATACTCGTATACACTGTCTACCTTCAAAATGCAAAAAACTCTCCCTCCAAATGCATTGCCAAATAGCCAAAAGAGCCTCACACGTTACTCTAGGATTTCTCCTTCCTTCTTTTTAAAGCCACTTTCACATCCCAAACAGTGAAAGATTGAATCCAGCACACACCAAACAAAGACAGAGAGATTCATTTAATTAAGAACACTTGCCAGAAGAATAAAATAAAGACTTGAAGCTCTCCAAGTCAGAGTTAACATGTGAAGAGAAGACGTGACAACCAAGGACTCATCTCTTATAAGCAGATTGAGAACTACTTTTCTTTTCTTTTTTATTTTCTTTTCAAGGGATGGAAGAAGGAATACAAGAAAACAGAAAGTAAAGTAATATTATGCACAATTATTTTCTGAGATATCTACTTTCATAACCATAAAGTTCTGTCATTGTCCTAATATCTTATGCACTTTGATTACCATCATTTGGGTCTCTATAGACTACGGCATATATTATGTACAGACCTTTCTTATCAAATCTTCGTTTAGCTTTAACATCTCTTCCATAGGAGTGAACGCCAATTCTAAATCTAGTTGGGTGAACTCAGGTTGCCTGTCAGCTCTCAGATCCTCATCCCGAAAGCACCTGCAGGGAAAATAAAAAAGACGGAACAATGCACATGTATCAGAAAAACCATCTTATCATAGTAATGCTGTTTTTGTGTTTCTACTAGGTGGACGTGAGAATTTCGTGAATTTATGTTTCAAAATAAAAGGAGGCTTCTAATTAGGCAGGAAAACAAAATATAAGAGGTCATGCATCCTATCAAAATTACAATCGATATCATCATTAATCTTGCATTTGAAGTAAAGAAACAACGTTCATCCGTTAACTCGGAAGAAATAGAGGAATTGGATTTACCTAGCTACTTGATAGTATCTGTTAAAGCCCGAGACCATTAGCATTTGCTTGAACAACTGAGGACTTTGAGGCAATGCATAGAACATTCCTGGCTTCATATATATTCAGATGAGTATAAGTGGCACTAGATTCTAACAAACAACTGAAGGACCAGCTAAGTCAGTTTCTCTAAAAAATGTAGAACAAGCAAGGAGCAGCATGCCAATACCTGAACTCTTGAAGGCACTAGATAATCTCGTGCACCCTCGGGAGTGGACCTAGAGAGCAATGGGGTCTCAATCTGCCCTATATCCAAGACAAACATCAGAATAACGTTATAAATGCATAAAATGGGTAGGATGCAAGGTATTAATGAATTGATGAAAAAATATGTCAGACCTCGACAAATTCAAGTACATCTTCCAGATATCTTCGTAATAGTTTCACAACTCTATGTCTCAACATTATGTTTGAAGTCATTTGATGTCGACGCAAGTCTAAACACCGGTATCTACAATAACATAATGTTATTCGTAAATTGAAGAAGCTAAACCACGAAGGAAAAGAGCAAATAGCCACATAGTGTTCATATGTGGACTGCTATCAACAGTTAAGAAAAACTAAAAAGAAATCATATATTAGAGAAAGGAAGGGGTTGATCAGTGGTGTCTACGTACAAAAAGAGAATCTTAGAGAAATAGAACTAAAATGTATCGTTGTGTTGGGAACAAAGGGTACAACTAAACTTTCAAAGTGAGCAAAGACAAGATGCTGTTTCAAAAGGACAAAACAGCCTCCAGAAGGAACGGCTAAATTCCAGTGGCTATGAGAGGAAGGGGGGAATGTTAAAAAAAAAAAAAAAGTTCCTCCCTTTCCGTACTCCAACTTACGTATTTGAGACTTTGAGTAGCTGACAGGATACTGATAGAATTTTTATGCATTTATATATGACGGCATGGATTAAGTAAAATACTCACAACATCAAATCATCCTCTCAATAAGTAGCTGGATCAAGAAGATAAATTTGACCAAAATCAATAACTTCTTTTAACTTTTGAGTATTTTATGCGACCAGATATTTCACATCGATACTACACCAAGAATCATTATTAGATCACCCAAGACCAGCCTTTGCAAGATCTAAGATGTCAATTGGTTGAATGAAAAGAAGTATCATCACGATCCTCAGTCAACATAATATAAAACCAGATGGAACTGATAGAAGAACTTCTTCAAGAGGGTCTTTTCCTTCCCGAGACTTTGAAGACAATCACTTGTTACTCTTTCCTTGTCTATTCTTGCTTGTTTTACCTCTCTCTTATTGTATCGCTTAATTATTTTGTTTTTGTTCACTTTCATTTTTTCCCCTTTTTCCTAGCCATTTTGTCTTTCTAGTCTCCCTCTAGTCTCTTATTTCTATCTCTCTAATTGTTTAAAGTTTTTACCTAATGGTTCTTTCACAGAGATCATGTTGACCGATCCCTAATTATCTTGGGACTAAGACTCTGCTCTTTTTGGATGTAAAGGTTGACACTAATGTAAAATTCCAGTGCGATATATAATAATTCTGAGTACGTACGTGCTCCAGCTACATAATTGAGAGACCTAAGCTGAATCAATATGAGTCATCCATAGCCACAGTCACATAGCATGTTAAAGTAACACCCTGTACCAATGACAGCATGATTATATACATCCAAAACAACATTCCATTATCACCAGTGCTGCAAGAACACTTGCGTTGCATCAGACTCTGAAGTCTGTAAGCAAGGTGGTTGAAAATAGGAAGGAACAGTCAAGAGGCTACGCATCTATATCAGTAGGAATAGTTGGGATATCAGTGCTAACACACACGCAAAATAGAGGAAAAGTGCAAGAGAACAAATTTAGAGTGGTTCGACGTAAGCTAAGCCCAATCCACAAAAGAATTCTACTATAAAAGTAGTCTCACAAGTACAAGTTTAAAGCAAACTTGACAACCTCACACAATGACCGATCTAAGAACCCGAGTACACCCTCTCACTCCAGGGAACTTAGATGGAGAAACCTCACACAACACTCTGTTTGTTGTGGCTACTCTTCAATTTCTCAACATAACTCAAAACCCCTATTTATAGGACTTAGCTAACTCTAGTCTAGAGCCTTCTAGGAGTACATGTACTAAAAGTCTCCATACATGCATTTACACAACTAAATGCATGCCTTTTCACATTCAACTAATTTAATTCAAGAAGGAATTCAAAGAGTCTTCAACAAGATTTAATCCTCATTAAGGCCCCCAAGAGTAGTATTCGCAGGGTATAAAATCCCAAGTAAGCACATGCAGCATGAATTAATAAAGTAGCATCACAATTTAATCATTCAGCATAATGCACACATCAGAAGCAAACTGATAACCGAGGAGAAGAATCACCTCAAGCGACTCTCTTCCTTTGAAGAGTCTTTTACATCGTCAGCAGTAGTGATTAAAAAGGGCAACTTGCCCTTAACAGCATTCAAAAGTTGGACATCCTCGGCAGCAACCTGCCAACGAATTTCGGTGAGATTCTGCATTTGACTGAGAAAAAAGCAGCTGGCAAGCTTGTTAGTGGCAGATTGCTTAATGCATTATTGCACGCTAACACCTCTCAATACCTAATTACATACATGCTCTAAGATCACAAGTCATCAGTTGTTTATTATGTTTTGCCAACCATGATAGGTTTTTCACTACAAAGAACTTTCCTCAGCAACTCAAAACGATAAGATAGCAAAGTAGTCCAACATTTTTTTGGACTCAAACCTAAAAGAAGTTCACATGGTCGAAAACATATTCTGAGAGCAACAACTTAAATATAATTAAACATACCTCAACCATCCCGGTGTTCATCTTTTTATTGACAGCCTCACTTGGCCGTAAACGAACTACTCCTTCAACAGCAATCACATATTCCAGCCTCAAGCCATTCACCAGCGAATGAGCATCAGGAAAATCATTGGGAAGTGTCGTAATCTAGTGATAAAAAAATAACACATCTCTTAGGCCTTAGCCAAATACACTAGCTTTCAATTCAAACAACCATCACTCTCAAACTTATATCAAAACATGTTCCTCGAGACAAAAATACCTCTTTCATTAATATCAATCTTCCTTTACCCCAAAACCATCACCCATTGACCCATAATATGCCCCCATTGTCGGCATGGTCTAGGGAGGTCCAAATGTACTCAAAATTACCACGAACCAACCATACATCAAGGCGTATCCCACCACATATCACTGATACTAGGGAAAGATACAATCTTGTGTGGGAAATGAGTCATTTCCCAAAGTATTGAACCGAGTTTTAGGCCTATAAGCTATAACCTCCAAATTGTACCCCTTGTACCACGAACCAACCATACAACAAGGCCTATCCCACCCCATATCGCCGATACTAGGGAAAGACACAATCTTGGGTGGGAAATGAGTTATTCCTCAAAGTTTTGAACCGAGCTTTAAACCTATAAGCTCCAAATTCTATCCCTTGTACCACTATTAAATCATCTCACCCATGATACCCAAATAAAAACTACCAAGCTCCTGTTCTCTTTCGGCCGAAAAACTTCTCTTAGCCTAACAGAATTTTGATAGAGCTCAACTCACCTAAATGCAATACCAGCTAAACTAAATTGAAGTCAACTGATATGAACTGAATTGCGAATCATAAGATAAAAACTTCTTCATTACGCAGAAAAAAAAGTAATTCAAACAATAAAGAAAAACCTGAACAACACCAGTGTGATCTCTGAGGTTGACAAAAGTAAGCCCACCATGAACCCGATGAAGTCCGACCCACCCACAAAGAGTGACCCGTTTACCCACATCAGCCTCACCCAACTGCCCACAAAACGCGGTCGGAGCAACCCATTGAAGGGTATCACTTGAAGGGCCCACGCCCACGGGTTTGAGCGGGTCAGGCGCCCGGGTTTGGGCAGGGGCAGGGGAAGCGGATGCGGGCAGAGCGCAGAAGGTCCGGCGAGAGAAACGGGGCGAGTGGAGGGCGGGTTTGAGGGAGGAGAGAGAGAGGAGAGTTGTGGGGAAGAGAGAGAGGGGTTTTGTGCGGAGGTTTAAGAGTGGGAATGGTAGTGTTCGAAGGAGTTTCGCCATTGTTGACGATGGTCGTACGAGGAAATGGATGTTTTTGTGGTACAGAGTAGAGACGGCTAATCCGAATTCCGAAGTAATACTACTGCTCCTCGTTTGCTAGAGTTGCGACGAGACTCAATCAATCAGTTTAATAGTTATGGTGTCCGAGTGTTGATGGTTACCCCTACAATTTTCTAGACTCGGAAGAGCCGAGAAAGGTCAAGACTGGGGGCTATTTGGCTAGGCATATTGCATCCGCGAAAAGATCGATTATGAGCCTCATGAATTCATGATCCTTGAACTTTTATAGTCGTGCTTTTATTGGTCGATCTCAAACAGCTGACAATCGATATTTTAAATGCATTCGTGAGAAACAATAGTACTGATTATTGATTATTTTGAAGAAATTAAAGTTGAGTTATTGATGTGAATTTATAAAGACGAGATTATCAAATATGTTAAATTCAATTTGTCAATCTCTTTTGTGACTTACCACTCCAAGTGTTAGAGTACTTTTGTTAGTAGTATTACGTACTCCATATCATCGAATAAATTTGATTCCCTTTTTAGAGATGAGTAATAGGTAGATTGGATATTGTTAGATCACCAAAGAAGTATTTTTTTAGCCACCAAAATGAAGAGGGTGGGATCTAAAAAACACCAAAATTGTAATTGGTACTTATAAAACACCAAAGTTGAATAACACATATTTATAACACACGCACTTTAAATTATTTGGGTATTTATTTAACACCCACACAAATAAAAAAAATAGAAAAAAAATGTTATTTTACGTCTT
>JBBYHQ010295168.1:0-21139 GCA_038382645.1 Spergularia azorica
ATATGATACTCCCTCCATTTCATTAGGTTCTTTGCATTTGGTTTGAATTCCTCTCACAGATTCAAAACAAATGCAAAAAACCTAATAAAATTGAGGGAGTATTGTTTATAATCGTGGTGAGAATAAATATTGAAATAACAAAAAGGTGAAGAGAGAATACACGGCCAAGATTGAAGAAGTCGATGACTAACATTGTAATATCTATATTCACTAATTTACGCATAATATTAAACACGCTAATCAACGAAGACCGTGCGTAGCACGGTGTAAAAACTAGTATAAACTTATAAAGGAGCTGAAAGAGTATGTATTTTTGCACTATATTACAAACTGTAACAAAAAATAAAAAATAAAATAAAAAGGAGGTGAAAGTCCAAACCTTCATCACAATGATTAAAAAGCTCACTATCTGCAAATAGATATATACTAATTACCCACTACTCAATACTATGCAATCTCATGAAACAAGGAGTCTTCAAGAAGAAGATCAGGCCAGAAGCTAGATGTAGTACTGCAACCATCAACTAATGTTGCGGCTGAGGTTGCGACACCAGTGGAGGTGGCTGGAGGTGGTGGTGGAGAAGGAGAAGAAGACAATGAAGGAAGCCAAGGGGAAGTGGGTGAATTATTCTCATCTCCTTGGGTTAAAACTGTAAATTCACAAGGTTGTACCATAAGATTATTATCATCATTAATCATGTTACTCATGTTACTAATATTATTATTACTATCATCATCTTTGCTTAAATTTGTAGGAATTTCCAAACTTTTAAGATCAGGCAAATGATCATGCATACCATCAAATGGATTTGGACTACCTAAACTTAGGACATTATTATTTAAATTTTGATTAATAATGTTATTATTATCATTATTATTGTTGAAATGATCTTTGATGTTAAATGAAGAAGGTAGGGAATTTAGGAGATTAAGGGTGTCCATATCTAGGTTTGGCATGGGATAATTAGAAGTAGGAGGTTGTAAAAGGTATTGTAAGTATTGGAGTTTAGCCACCTCAGTTTGGAGCCTCACAGCTTGTTCTTCCCAAGAATTGCTCTCAACCAAATCCTTTAGGTTTGCTAAGGCTATGAGATGTGGTAAGCTTGAGAAGATGTCGGTCCGAGGCCGGTGTGTCATAGGATCGAACCCCATTTGGATAAGCTTCTTCTTCAAGTGTGTGTTCCAAAAGTTCTTGATCTCATTGTCTGTTCTCCCTGGTAGATGTGTTGCTATTTCAGACCACCTAGTAATATTATTGTGATCAAGTGATTAGAGGGTGTAATGGTAATTTAACTATATACATCATGTGAGAAAACTAATACATTTTTGTTTAATGTTGCAAAGGGCTACAAGAGAGTGATGTAGACGAGTTTCATCTAAAAACGATAATTGGTATATTATTGAGGTCGATAATAGTCACGTACTTGTTACCCAAGATGGCATGTAGGTTCAAAATAGTTTGCTCTTCCTCTGGGGAGAATTTGCCTCTCTTGATATCAGGCCTTAGATAATTTGTCCATCTCAACCTACAACTTTTACCACATCTATTCAAACCTGAAATGAAAACAAAATTTGTATCACTATCATTGGCATTATCGTTAATTAAAGCACATATGACAAGAAGGTCGATCATATATGTGCATTCGAGTTCAGACTAAAATGAATGGTGCAAACTTGAAAAAAGGTTATCGTTGAGATAGTGAAAATGATAATGACATACCCGCGAGTTTAGGGAGGGCTCTCCAGCTTCCATGGCCATGTTTTTGGATAAACTTGACAAGCTTGTGATCTTCTTCAGGAGTCCAAGGACCTTTCTTAAGACCAGTTTCATCACAACAAGGAGAGCGTCCCATAGTAATAGTATTAGTAAGTAAGAAATATGGAGTGTATTATTATTATTATGTGATGTTTTTTCCAAACCTGGTTTCTTATCAGATTTGGCTGCCTGCCCCCTTGGAGTCCTACCAACAACTATGCTTTACTATATATACACACAAGTCTCCTCTCTCACCGGTTTATTTTATCTTATTTTATGCCTATTACAGCTGACTTACGTGGGTTCTCACTATAGGTTGCTCTACACTATTAATTCTCTTCAGTGTTCGATAATCACATACGTATTCTTCTAATTAACTGAACATGCACTTGGATCATTTGATACGAGAGAGTTTAAATTATTAAGCATGAATAGTCGAAATTTGAGAACTTCGACATGCATGCATGATACTGCATGCATAGGCTAATTACTGAAATCCAGTTTGCAGTACATATATTTGCACATTTTGAATTCTTATCACTCTAAATTTTAAAGAAGCTCACATACAACTCACTAAGTCATAAGTCATCTCCTCACAATGTCACTCACCATTTAACCATTTTCTTGGCTAAATGAAACACGGCACATTATCAATTCACTTGTAAACCCTGATATACCATTAAAACAAATTGGGTACAAATACTAGACTAATAGTCCAATACGTACATACAGTAGGTATATTTCGACATTCGGGTATGTAATGATCGACACAAGTGAACTGAATATCAATACAATTTACAAAAAAAACAATACTAAAGCTCGGAGTTCCTGTACGTTCTATAAAAAATGAGTTAAGGTCGACTAATACTGAGTACTCCGTATTATTGAAGAATTAAAAATTAGTCGGGCAAAACTAGTTTCAAGCGTACATGCATGCAATGACTAGTCCACACAGTTGGCAAGTCATGGCTGGCTGGTGAGAAAAACATGATTATTCATGCACGCAACACTCGACTGTGTTTGTTTCGTCGCTAATTGCATGGGCTTTTCGTTAAGTTCATCACTCTCACTGTGCACCCACTAATTCAATTTCATCAAAATAATAATGAAACATTATTGGAATGGAAATTAATATGAGATATATTGAGGGGTAAGAATTAAGATGTGGTGAACGTACTTAGCGATAAATCACTAGATCTACGAAGACTATTATTTTCCTAAAGGAAATGCGTAAATACTTGAAAATTGCTAAACACATACCATGCATCATGAATCTTGATCATTTGCACATGATTTTCTATTACTAACCCAATTCTAGAACCAGTGCGGAGGTGACACATTATTCTACTTTCGTATGAAACTTTTTTTTTCTTGGTTAATTTGTCTATACATATGTATAACGACCTTAATTAAGGACTAGTTTGTGTTGTGTCGTGAATTCGTGATGTATCGATGTTACAATCAACCTTAATCTGATTGCACAAAGACTATCAAGCAACCACTGTACTCCAAAATATCAGTTCACCCAGGGTCGTCCAGGGATGAAATCAAATGAGAACAAGACATGAGAAGTAGTTAATTGCTTCCTGATAAATTTTTCACATAATTAACATGACATTTTGTCGAGAAAATCTTTAGAAGAACATACTATAAACTTTTTTATTTCATGTAACCTTTTGATGGCGATCGAGAATGGAACTTATTAAGCTAGAAAGTGGGCAAGTGGCAGCTATTGAGTTTTTTTACTGTAAAAAATCCTCTCCAGAGAGAAATACACTAATCTCAGGAATCGACTAATCATCAAATGTAATGATGATTAAACTGCTCAAATCTTCAATTAATCCAAATGCTACCTCCAAAAACTTAGGTAATAAGGTACCAAACAATCAATTTTAAGTGGAGGGTTTTAGAAATTTTAAATGTAAACCTTCTATTGCCTAAGATTCGTTACTAATTGGTCAAAATTTTGTCACGGCATGCATAATCATCTTACGCCAAAACCCTTAAAAACGATGACAAATTTCGACCTGTTGGTGACATAATTGACCTATCGGCCGGTTACCAGTGCAATGTGAGTTTATTTTTCCTATTATTTTTCACTACATGAATAAGAATTAGTATAAAATTTGTACTAAGAGCTATACAAATTAAGGCAAAGATATAATCATCAGCTAGCAAATAGTATCAAAGAAAGACAGGTGATTTTAATTAATAAACCCAGGCCACCATACGTGAGCTAGCTAGCTAGGCAATGGATGTAATTAATTTAAATTGTACCATAAATCGTGTGCATGGCTGCATGCCTGCATGTATGACTATACTCCGTATCTTCTTCAAATGATATTTGATATCTTCATGCACACTAATCTACAGTTCTACACACCACTCGATCGTACGTTATACGTAACGACGTCTTTTCTAATTGTTATGTGTGTTACTTCAATATGCTCTAGCTCAAATCCTGATTATAAAGCCATTGTGATCAAAAGATGAACGGATGGTTGAGACGTAATAAAAAAATTCGTAGCTATTATTCTTTCCCTCTCTAGTTTTTATTTATTTATTTTATTTATTTATTTATGAGTAATAACATAGTTACGATTATTATGCATATAGTGCTTATTTGGAGATCGAAGTATTGTTAATTTAGCTTGTTTGGATCATATTAACATGACTCCCTATATAGCACGACAATTTTTTTTGTAAATTTGGCACTCATTATATATTGCTCACGAGTCACGTCACACAATATATTGTAGTGTCGCTAATTATAATGTAGCTTAATGCGACACCACACTACTTACATTCACAACCGAAGAGAATTTTCGACTTTCTAATAACTACTGTACTCTAGGAAGTCATACAAGAACTAACGTACATTATTTTCAATTTTCTGATTATTTCGTTGGGTGCCTAGCTATATTGTATTGTTTCAATTTATGCTCAATTCATCGCCATATTTATGCCACACATACAATATTCACATGTATTTACTCCATTCACTTTCAGTACTAGTATAAGTGCAAGCCAAAGATATGTGCACATACATAATGAGAAACTTAGCATATGTCGATGTGACACATACTTGACCACGAGGAAGTAAAGTTGGTGCATCAAACTCCCTAATTTCTAACACCTTTGAAAACTAAATATACACATACATAGTGATACATTGCAAAGTAATTTAGTATAATAAATTGAATTCTTTCACCTTAACATAAAGTACAAGTCAATATTTTTCTGATGGCCTTTAAATTGTCATCATCTCCTTCGTCCCTGCATGAAAAAGTGAAGCCAAGATATGTATCCCAGATTGCTTCAGATCCTTTTCTTTCTTCCACAAGGTAGCTAGAATTTGGTTATATAGCTTATAGTACAAGAAACTCAACTAAATTTCATTCGTCATCATCTTTTTTTTTTCTTTTTTCTTTTTTTCCCTTGGGGTAAAACAATACTACAATAGACAGTCTTAGAAAATTAAGAGATCAGGTTTTAATGAATTTGACTCTGAATTTTAGATATTGAAGAGTATATAAATTTCGATTATCCATCGTAAATTACATGTTTCAATGTCAAAAAACGATAAATATTTGTATGCACAAAAAGTATAGACAATAAATTCGTGTAATTTCTTATTCGTATGTATACATACTCTCTTCATGGATATGTCTAGGTCGACCGAGTAAAGCTAGCAGATTTCTTTATTCAAGAGCTTCAATTAGGCTAAGGTCATGAGTTATGACTTGATATATGAATATGACCTATGATAATGGTTAACCTAACTATAACCCTAACTAATGTGCACACCAATGAACAGTGATACACCTGGCAAGTTGTATCCTAATTAAGTCGTGGCTAATAAGTATCTGAATCTATTTAAGCAATATTAATCAACCCCATCGAACAGACTAGCTACACCTTTACTTTTCTCATGGTAAATGACTAAAAGGCCATATATGTACTACTCATCATCAGTTCACTTGATAATTTACTGTAAAATCGTCCTAGACAACACGAGCTTAGTAAGACGTGATCCGGACATACGCACAGTTGTTATTTAATTATATCTAGGGTACGCTTATACTTTTCTCCATGTATTTATGTAGCTTCACTCTTGCATATAAAAAATTAGAAACTCCGAACACGGATGGAATTGAGAGAAATAGAAGTAGAATTATATATGGAGTAACGATTAAGCAACTTTCAGAGCAGATTTTGTGAGCAGCAATGGAACAATTACGTAAGACATGGAAAAAAATGGAGAATAGAAATGTAGGGTATGTATGACATTGTTAAACCTAGGAATTAATTAAACAAAGAGACATTAATAACGAGAACAAGTGTCAAGATATCTTGTTTTTTCAACTCCAAATCCAGGTTTTAATCTGTTGTAAAATACAAACCAGGAAATTAAGACACTAATAACTTAAACTTCAAGTTACATAGTTTCTAAGGTCTAACCTAATTAAGCTTGTAATTTTCTGCCTATAATAAGCATCACATCAGTAAACAGAAGCCATAAAAAAACAGTCAAATGCAACAAGCAGTACGTTTAGTACTCTATAATCTTTACATAAATTTCAAACACTTACCTCATTTTCCTGTCGGCACAAGTTATATAAAACACAGGTGATGATGGTTTATTTTGTGATCTTGTTAATAAGACAAGGGGAAAGAATAATTATAATTATTGAAAAGAATCTTGACAATTTTCGACAATAATGGTTTTATAATAATTTCAGGTGCGAAATTTGGATTTCATAGTGAAAATTTGAAATATGATAATTTATCAAATGATAATATGTTCGAGGTAATTTGGTGTTGCGCGCCCTCTCATCCAATTTTTCTTCTTGGACACGAAGGTAAAAGCTCACTTCAAAATTTTACTCCATCCGTTTAATTTGGGTAGATAATATTTGGTTTAAAATAATGTAAAGAGAGATTTAACCCCGGCCGATGTTACAATTGAAGAGAATGGAATTTACCCCGGCGAAATTGCCTAAAACTTGTCGAAAAATGTTGCATAAATTAAATAAGAAAGCCAGTGAAGAAATGTTGTAGTTATTTCGAAGACAAAGGAAATTAGGAGAACGACATAACAAGATTACTTCTTCTACACAGATTCCTTGTCGGGCGGACCTGCTCTCACATCAGTTTCTTAATTATCACTTAGCTTAGCTTCCTCTGAATATTATTATACGACGTGTCTTAATTTCAAGGTTAAGTTTTGACTTGCGATTTTAGAGAAAAATCGGATTGTACTGTGTATAATTCAAATAGACTTTTCGGAAAATGATAATTATGACGTTGTGAAAACAGTGTCATTTGATTATTACTATGAATAAATGAATGTCATTAGGGTCAGCTGAACCACTGATCTGAATTGCTTGCTTGTTCCTTTAGGTTTCTACCCAACACATGTACTACGTTCAAACTCTCACCATGCACTTTGGTGACCAAGCAAATTAAATCATGATTTAATTTTCATATACAGTCTATGCACGTCCCAAACAAAAGACATGGCTACAGTGTGACCTTGTTATCATATGCATAAGATCGTACATAGTCTAATGGTTGGATTGCGAGGCACTTTGGCAATTAAATTATCAAAGTCTATATTCTTTCATGAATATATATTTTTTTTATTTTTGGAATTTAGGCGTCAATATATAGATAGCATGCAAAAACGACGACGTTACATCTATTTATGTACTTTTTAAGCTTGTAAAACGTTTATGTTCTATCTATTTATCTACCGTCTCTTTCACAAAAAAAAAACGACGTTACAACAACGTTTATACAGACGAACAAGAAAAGAAAAACAACGAGTTCATGCAAACAACTATAACAAAGCAAGCAAATAAATCAAGCAAATTCCGAAATCTAAAATCTAATAAGCTACTCGTGTATATATACAAGACTATAACTATAATGCCTGAACTTAAAGCTTGACATTGACATTATTGACAGTGATTAAGTTCTTAAGAAGTCAAAGTTAAACACCTATAGCAAACAAATTATCTTCCTAACACAATAAGAATCATCTTAATCAATTAGTGCGTAAATTTAATTTTCAGTTTGTTCAAATACAAAAGAACAAATTCAGGCGTACATACACTCCTAGATGTATGGTAGAATCCTAGACTAATCTTCTTAGAGACGCCTCTATGTATAACACTTTACGAGTAGTTATTTTACCCTAAATGTCAGACAATTTTCTCAACGGTTATGCCCAAAAGAGCAACTAATCACATACTATAAAAAATTGATTAGTTAATGTATGTAGTGTCTGGGTGATTTTTGAATCTATAGCTTAAAGAAATTGATTTGAGTATCAATAACTAAAAAGATGTGAGACTTTTACTACCTTAAATTTAAATACTCCGTAACTTGATTGTTGTAAATTAGAAGCTATCAACTACTACCATTCTAATTCGGCCATTTCACTCTCATTGGGAGTGACATCGTCTACCACAGCTACGATAGATTATGACACTGATTATTATTGACACTTATTAATCATCATTTAAGCAACAAATAGATGAGACAAAACTCAAAGTTAATTACATTGATACATCTCACCCCTACTAAGGTCATCCATCATACCTAGTGTCAAAGTTAATTTAACAACTCGACTTTGTAGATATATATTCAATGTGCGTGTGAAAAGTATCATCTTAATCAAAAGTCTAAATTGACAGTTGAAACCCAGTCAATATTTTTTATATCTTAACATGTCCCTAACGTGGATAATAACGCACAAGTTTGTTCATACCTTGTACTACTCCTTATAAACCTAGACTCTCGGTTCCCGATCATTCTTTCAATCTCTTTGTAAAGCTACTACCAACAGTTAATTAAGGCCGTGTTCTCTTTACAAATAAAGAGTTAATATATACGGAGTAGATATTGGAAATCCGATTTCACTATGTTGGGAATATACTTGCGTGCCTTCTTTAACTGGAATTGGATCATATGACTATCACATACAAGTTCTAAGTAAAGGGAAAGCCTGGGATGAGGCAGAAATTGAGAAGACATGTCAGTTGTTACCCTACAACCAGACATGGAAACCACTGTATCTAAGATCTATCATATAGAACCTATTACTTCTGCTTATATATGTGTACATTATACTATATATTTCAAGAAACATCAAACTCTGAACCCTCAAGAGCACGGATTCACGGGCATTGATATTATTCCCTCTGTTTATTTCTTTTGATTATTTACATGTCGAGAGTAATTAGGCTTGACTCGGAGCTTTAAAAGTAGTGTTGGAATATGATAATAGCTACGAGTGTTTGGATCCTCTTCATTTCCTACATACGGCAAACTAGAGGGATTTATCAACTCATTTTAACAATCACCTTGAAGACAAAAAAATGAGATATACTAGTACTTGTAATTTGTATTTTGCTTGCTGTTTAAGTCATAAGATAGAGTAAGCAACTATATCTCCAAGATTGATGCCTGCAAATATGCAAGAACAAGTAGCTTGCTCGTGCTCATAGCTCACTATAAACAATACCAACGAATATCCAAATCGACACTGAACTTCGACTAAGCAAGCAGTCTATGAGGTCTAGGTAATTCATAAACGGATAAACTAGTTGAAGGCCTTCCGAATGTCTTATACAATTATACAACATGTTATTTCCGGATATTATTTCCTTACATAAAATCATCGTATCAAGGTTGAAATGGTGTCAATGTGCGTGAAACGGAGACTAAAATTTAAATCTTTGAAATTGCATGCATACCCTTCGGAATTCGGGTTGATTCTCAAAATGTATTCTTTCTTATAAGAATTTCATGAAAAATTTCACTATTAATTGCAATTTATATACAGTATATTTCAGAATTGCAATTTTTTTTTTTTTTGGTTACATCAGAAGCACAATGCTATAGTTCTTCATCAGGGACTTTGAAATTGGGTCATGTTTAAGGCTAAACAAGCCGAAGCTTGGGCTTTTGATCTGTATTTACGGCCCAACTGGAGAGAAAGGCCCAAATCCTTAGATAAAGCCCAACAGCCCATACAGAAATAAGGTCCACTGGAATTTAGCCCACAGCACTAAATACTAGCAGGAAACAGAGGAGATGAGGAAAGCTGTGAAGTGGAGGGTGAACTATGTGGATACAACGATCAAGTTTTAATTCCAAAATGATTTGAGATCGGCTCACATGAATTGTAATCTATTATTGTCGTCTGCAAGCCATATTAGTTAAAGACTTCAAGGTAGGGTGACGTAATGAACTATGTGAACGTTAAAGTTATAGGCTTCAAGTTTAGCTTGGTTTAAAACTAAATAAATTTTCTTTCTACTAGATAGCCTAATCGTGAAAATGAATTCCGACTACTAATTCTCGCTCTTATTCCCACGTCTGATTTATGAGTTCTCATCCCACTTGAGAACGAGCGAGCCCTTAAGGAGAATCATTCGTCTCTTGGACTAATCGAACTATGCAAGTTTAGTAAAGACTAAAGACAGACCACATAAAACCACTCTAATAAAAGAACATGATGCTACTTCAGTGAGTGAAATACTGAAATGGAAATGCATTCTAACCTCAGTTTCAGAAGGCCGGGACAAGAACATGTCGCTACATTCTGTGCAGGAAGAGGAGAAGCCTTGGAGACGAGAGAAGGGTCAGAGACGAGAGTCGAGACAGCTCAGTTACCATCGTAGAAATCGAAAGCTGCATAATGGAAACAGTTTGTGAATGTAAGAAAACCAGTAAGTTCGGTCAAGGGAGTTCACAGTGTCATCAGTACAAAATATATAACAGAATATGCGAGTAGGTAAACACTTTTGAAAACAAGATCAGCATTGGATGCTTCAACTAGCTTGAGACATAACAGGACAAAGGTAGGTAGTTAAAAAGATAATGATTGTTGAAATCAAACATCATTAACTAACATTTTCAACAATTCATATTGCTTTACTCTGAGCTGACCTCTATACATGAAGCGATGTTGCGATAAGTATGAACTCATTTAGTTAACTGTTAGCTTACTGCAGTGCCTGTGTGGATACCGGTATATCAACGGCATTAAAGCATAGCGAAAACAATGTATAATTCTTGCACCAACAGGTTTGGAGTGTCAGACTATAAGATCCAAGTTTTGATCGCAACTGCTAGTATCATGCCAGTAAGAAATCACATAAATAAATCTTTACTGTTGTCTTAAGGTAAAAGATACATTGATGACCCAACTGATACATTCGTAGTATATTGTCATTTCAAGCAAGTTAATTTACAGTTTCAGACACCAGTGAAGTTTACAGGTAATATATTGCGAAAAAAGAGGTTATGTGAAAACAAAGTACAAATCAAAACACAAGCATCTCTATAGAAAATACTTACTGAAAGTGAAGGTAGTCCACTCCAGACTCCAGAGGCAAGCTATGTCATCAAAGTACGCTAAATAAACTTCCCGCGGTTGCTCCATACATCTGCAATGAGGGAATGCATCGCATCTTTGCGAGGAGAAGACATGCTAGAAATCCTTACGGAGTTTTTCTGTCAGCAGAAACATATAGAGATTGGAAGAGCAATGTTAGAAAAAAACCACACTGGGTTATCTGATGATGCATAAGCTACAACAAGAAGACAAAGCAACTAATCCACCAGAAAAGTTGCCATTATATATATGTGATTAAATGTAAGGCCTTGGACCAACCAACAAATACAGGCTAATAATTGAATGTCATCATCTCAAAACTATACATAATTCATGATCAGCATCTAAGAGACTAAGATATTATTCTCTTGAGCAGCACTAGAAACAAGACCTAACTGAAGAAAATACTAGCTGAAACACAATCGAATCGAGAGTAGAATAATAACAGATCTTAGCTCCTTCTGCTTCCTACTCCACATACACCTTTTATCAACGTATCAAAACAAAGTCATCTCAAACTCCAAAAATTTTGATTATGCAGAATGATTGGCTAGTATAAATCATACAAGCAACATGTTTTTGTACTGAACAGAATGGAAAGGACCCAACTTTTGCGAGTACAATGAACTGTTTTAGGTGTGGAAGGGCAGACACTAGCACACATTTGATGTCAGGCGCACACCTGTGGTATATGCACCTACTTCTCATGCTCGAGACATGGTTAGACATCAAGGCATCGAATTAATTTTCACTTGGAACACCCAAGGAGAGAGGAAGAGCCAAAATTTATACATGATCATTTGATACAAAAGTGAATTGAGATATGAAATCAAACTCCTAACATAAAGAGCTGGAAACCCTCTATACTGAATACAGTTCTACTAATACAGCTTCAGAAGGTTAAGCTTAGGCTTTCTCAGCCTCAGCAGCAGCCTTTTCTTCTTGTAACTTCACTAGAGAAGGTGGCGGCTTTACGACAATGCTTCTCTTCCACTCCTTATCAAGCTTTCTCGACAACCTTTTCCCTATTCCTTGTTCTATCTCCCTTTCTCTCTTCACAGTGAGCATGCGTGCAACCTAGTTTACAGGAACGATTGGTGTGAGTGCTGATATCAAGCCAGATCTTCCATGTATACAACACTAAATAAATCCCAAATGCATAAGAAGACAAAAGTGAAGTATGCAGGTTTGTAGTGATACATTGAACTCTCAGATATAGGAATATCAATCAAGGTGATATTTGACAAATTAGCTATATTAAGGCTCTACTCATGAATTTGGTTGAAAGGAACAGGTTGCGATAGGTTGGACAGTGCTACTGATAAAAACTTGTATCACCACAAAGTACCAAACCAACTCTTCAACCTCCTAAGAAAGTGGTCTTCTGTTGCTATTTTTAATAATTACCATCAGACGAAAAATACATTCCATGAACAGAGAGCCAGCTGAGTGACTGATGACAAATTAGCTTGTGTTTACATCGACAACGGACACTACCAACTTTCCCATCTCAACTTAAAGAGAAAGAAAAATTGGTCGAAGATGAAAGAGCATACAAATTTGTTTACCAGGAAAAAGTATAACATTATACGACAGCATATTTCAGCCAGCAAGGTGAGAAAGTCACAAAAAATGGCAGTCATGTAGGAGACTTAAAAAATTTATCAACTCGGAATATATATACAAAAAAAATAACAAAAAGAGTATTTTTCAAGGCAAACTGAAAGGTAAACTAATGAAGCAAGCATAAATATCCAAATCTTAGGCATTTCCACCAAAAACAAAACTCTGCTAACTAACAAAGTACCAGACCGACATTATTGGTTCAGAAAAATGAAAACACCAAAAATTCAGACTGACAAAGAGTTAATAACACCCAAGAACACTCAATTGACATTTTTCTCATATTGATTTTCAAAATATCCAATTCCACTCCCCCGTCCATAACTTCACATCCATGAGAGGGAAAAAAACCATCCCTTTTTCGCAGAATCGCTGTAATTAGACGGGTAAAATGTAAGTACGGCCACTACATTACAGAAGGAGAACCCCTGCTAAAACATATTCCCATGAAATGTAGAAGAAAAGCATATGTACTTCAAGAAAGTCACTGTCACTCCACATGTCTACCATTACGGCATACTCAGCTGAAAATCTCCAGTCCTAAAGCACGTTACATCATCTTAACTTTCCCACTTCCTATAAACTTTGACACAATACAAAAGAGCAACACAGGACAATGTATATACAAATCCAACATATATGACTCCTTTACCCGGGAACAGGGAACTCAAGATTTCAATCCAAATAAGAGACACTAGCTCCCACATTAACCACTAACCCATTGTATGTACAGTCCTCAAACTCAAAACAGTCTTCCGAAGTTAGCAAACGTTTCTCCTAAAGAATATCCCAGGCAAACCAACTTCAACTTAGCAAAATCTTGTGTATCCCCAATCATGAGTTCAGATATAAAGCTCCCCGTTTTAGAGTGGAAACAACTCAATAATCCGCAAAAAAATTATTCACGAAGGCCCAACGAACTAAAGTTGCAATCTAAATGCACTTAAACAATGTGCTTTGTGCTTAAGACACAAAATCACCCAAAGCGAAAAATTGCCATCAAAACATGAACTTAGAGGATGCAATTCATAAGAAATAAACATAAAATCAAAAATTAAACCACTCAAAACAACAAATAATCACCAAATCCAAACAATGTCCAATCCATGTTCGGTGAAACATAACAAGGTTACGTTTATCTCATCACCAAGACGAGAAACAAAACAATCCAAAGTCGCAAAATTGGTGACAACCATGAGTTCAAAGAATGCAATGCACAAGACATAAACAAAGATGGTAGCAAAACACTGAACTAACAACATAGGGTTAAGCCTGCCTAGTGCCTACAACCCCACACCCTACCTCGCCATTGGCGGGAGCCTTTGAGACACCGGGATAATACTAATACGCATTATCCTAATCACCCGCGTCACATAAACAACAGAAAATTGCAAAATTGAGAACAACCCATGAAACAAACCAATGCAATACACAAGAAACAACAATAGATGAACAAATTGCAACAAATAACACCCAAATTTCCAAAATTAGCGAAAACCCAACAACACAAATACTACACTTTACAGTAAAATAAATGCAAAAGATGTAAAATATGAGAGAGAGAGATACCCTTTTGCGCAAACGACCAAAATCACTAGGCTTGAAATCCTCACGAGCAGATCTTTGAAGTCGGAGCATAAAGAGCTCACCTTTAAGCTGCTGAATTTCATCACTAATTTGTTCATCAGATTTAGTCCTGATTTCTTTCAACTCTTCCTCTTTCTTTGACATCATAATAACTGATGAGGATGAGGACTGTGCGCGGACGCGGAGGAGAGAGAAAGATGAAATGCTTCTTGGACACGCAACTCGAAGGCCATGGAATGCTGATTTTGTGAGGAGTGTGGTTGGTTTTGGTGGGAGAGTGAGAGTAGAAGATGATAGAGATGGACTTGCCAACATTTTTATCTCCCAAGAAATGTTGTGTGTGTGTTACACTTCTTCTCCCTACAAAGTTTGGCTTCTGGTTTATGAAGTTTGAGAGAAGGCTTTGCCTGCTGTTTATCCTCTTGCTCTCCCTCACTCTTTGTAGTTTTGAATTTCGGCAAATTCACGTGACAATGGGTCACCGGTAAGTCATGTCATTTTGCATATGGATCCCTCGGTGACCCCGACTATTACACTTATAGGCACACGGAGGCCCTCTACTTAGCGCTCTTAGTCTCTTTTTTTTGTTTTGATATATTTTCTCACTTTCTGATCCCCTGCGGTACTATATGCCTTCTATGTTCATTTTGCACGGTTTTTTTGTTGAAGAAGGATGTGGTAGGGAATGAGAGTGAGTAATTAGAAGAAGGGTCATAAACATACAAACATAAAAGTTAATCATTGTCAACTGACTCGATAAGAAAATGGAAAATCATTCAGAAAATCAGAACTGAAAAGAACATTATGGCGATTTAGGGAGGGTAGTGATTCTACTTTGTTCATTTATTGGTTAATGACCTTGTACAACTTTACAAGGCCCTCTCCTCCCTACAAGTTACAACTTACAACCAAGTGCTTTACTTGCACACACTCTTTGGTTGGTTCTTCTATAGGAATCATTATCTTACAATTGAGGCCTCAATTCTCTCTAGTCTAGCCCTCCTTGTTGTCTCCATCTCTACGCGAGGCCCAATATGTATAACTAAAATGTACTAAAAACGCACACGACACTCTGTATCGTTATATCACACCAGATAATCAACGTAGATTTCTAATATGCACGATTGTGCAACAAATTACATTGCGTAGTGATTACAACTCAAAAGACGAATTAAGAAATAATCCGAATATTACACAATCGTTTCCCACCAATACAAAACATCCTACAATCCTAACTAACTCATAAATAGAAATCCCGTGCTTGTCAAAACTCACCCAAAACCGAAATCCCAAATCCTTTTATCAACACACTATAGCCTCATCAAATTCCTTACAAGGGGCAGCACACCAGACAATCGACCAACACAAGGATATCCGAATATACACAACAATTCAACAAAGTACTTCCTCCTCAATTTAACAACTGAAAAGACAGAAAAACTAGGAAAAAAAGGGGAGAATTTGGGGAAAATATGCGCAATATCCCACACACAAACGAGAAACATGACTTTCTCATATTCTTTCTTCTTAGATGAGATTGAGATCTAAACCCAATTAACCAAACAAACATTTGCTCAGTTGCGCAATAAAAAAAAGCAGAGGCCACCACAAAAAGTGCCTGTTTCCCTCTTAATTAATCTTCATCAACAATCTTCTTCTACAATACTCCCTAAATAAACAAAACTCTATCCATCTACAATTCAATCTCTCCAATACCCACTTTTTTTTTTTAGTTTTCTCCACCAAACAAGGCCTTAATTAGAGGAGAGAGAGAGAAAGAAAGGTGGGTGAATGAGGTGGTGATGGGTGCCGCAGGTTCGAAACTCGAGAAAGCCCTCGGAGAGCAATTTCCTGAGGGTGAACGTTACTTTGGTTTGGAAAATTTTGGCAATACTTGTTATTGTAACAGTGTTTTACAGGTATCTTCTCATATACGATTGTTTTTTTTTTTGTTTGTTTGTTGTATCATATGTTTAGTGTTTGGATGTTGGGGTGTCCTTTTTTTATGAGGGAATCTTGGTTATTTTTTGCATCTGTGATTTGTGGAAAGATTCAATTTTTATGGGATATTTGAAAGATTCAATTTTTGTCATCTGTAGTTTGATAAAGATTCAATTATTTTTTATTTAATTAATATGCTGATAGATTGAATTTGGTGATGTGGGATTTGTGAAAGATTCAATTTTGTCATCTGGGTTTGTGAAAGATTCAATTTTTTGTATCCGAGGTATGTGGGGGATCCAATTTTGTCATCTGGGTTCTGTTAGAGATTGGATTTTATCATCTGGGTTTTGATAGCAGGTGGATGGATTTGTTTGAGGTTTGTGAAGCGTATGAATTAAGCAATTGTAGAGTTAGAAGAATGGTTGATTATCATAGGCGCCGTAAAATTTTGGGGGGGGGGGAGGGAGTGGTGAAGGGTGGAGTAAGAGGAGAGTTTGAGTGTCAAGAACCAAGCAAACACCTTGATTATACATTTGAGAGTAGAATGAGGAATTGTTGAACTTCTGCGATTTAATGCCTTAGTTTCTTTCGGCTATAAACCTCTAGTTAAATTTGGGAGTGATTAAGCTTGATGTTTGGTTTAGAAAGAGGACATTGCTTTTCTAAGTAGGGTGATTTCAATATCCCGGGCGATTTAGAGTAATAGAGTATTAGGGAAAGTAGATGTTATAAGTTTATATGGGATTGATAGTACTCCTCATACCAACGAAGAGTACTTACCTTCTATGTTGGAAGAACTTTAGAGGTAAGAGTGTTTGTGATGGAGAGTAGTTGTAGTTGTAGGATGGAGGTATCTCCTTCGAAGATTTATATGGTGCGCATGAGTGAGGCCAAAGTTGAATGGAAAGATTTGTGTTAGTGTATGCGACCATTACTGGCAAGCTCGAGTAAGGAATCGAGTCCATAAGGCGTTGGGGTGTTACACCTTATACCTAGAAATTTGATGTGTAAGAATTTAGCTTAGGACACACCACCCCTCCCTACAGATGCCAAACGCCTTAGAGTGAAAAAACAAATGAGGCATACTTACTGCTTTGCAACACATAACGCAAGCATTGTTTTGGACTAGGAGCTATCATAAACCAATGGGGCTAAAGCAAATCATCTAGCCAACAAAAGTTTGCGCCTTAGGAGAGGTTTTGTGTGTCAAAATCCCATTCAACCAATTAAAATGTAATTTGTGGAAGATCTAACCATCATACTTAACGTTGACTTGAGACTTTCAAGTAAGCGTTCCAAATATATCAATCCTCCCTCTCCATCACATGAAAAGTGTCTAAAAGAGCAGTCAATGGAGCAATCTCACTTGCCTCCCAGATTCCCAGTCATAAGGAGGTCTGCAGCTCAAAGCGCTTTGTGATGGGTAGAGACACGATATAAAGCTGCCCAAAAAAGTAGTGAAACACACATTATTCCTAAAACTCATATGTTACCAAATCCCACTCCATCCCTTCTAAAAACTCAAATAAACATGGGAAAAAAGTTAGAAATCTGCGTAACATCCTAAATGCTAACTTATGCTTTCATTCATGGGATAACACCGAGTAGTCAATTGTGGTTTTTATGGTTCATAGGAGTAATTTTGTAGTTTATTGTTAAGTTTTAAGTGGTTTCAGAGTTTGAATCACTGATAGTCAATCATAGTGATGATGATAAGTAGCTGAAGACAGCAGATGATTTTGTTCTCTGGACACCCAGTTGTCCCTCCCTTTCTTTCTCATTTCAATTTGGCGGAGGCAAGAAATGTTAGACATGTTTGGTTAGAGCAAGTTGCATATGATTTAAGAATTCTGGAAGTGCTTTTAAGGTTTGCTTTCAGTATGCTTATCTGGCTTTTCGTGATTTGGGTGTACAGGCTCTGTATTTCTGTGTTCCGTTTCGAGAGCAATTGCTGGAATACTACACAAGGGACAAAAATGGGGTTGATGCAGAGGACAATCTCCTGACCTGTTTGGCTGACCTGTTTACTCAGGTAAACATTTCTCCACATTTCTTAAGTTATTGTTTGTTGCTGGTTGGTGGGTGGTGGGTGGGGTGGGGTGGGGGGTCTTTGGGACCAAATTTTGTGAAGGACTGAAGTCAATGTGATCTTTGATGTCCTGCTTTTGTAATTATTCTTGTTGGTCCCGAACGCTCTTTGGGATTATTTGAAGTTCAATTCTATTGAGGCTAATATACTTTCCTATATTGCTATGTACTCCCTCTTTGACATCTACGGTAATGACAGCTTATTGCAGAGTTGGTATTGTAGTTTCTTAATACGTGGCTTCCTACAAATGGCTAGTTTCTAAGTTTGTATTACCTGTTTTCAATCAGTTTTAAAAAAAAACTTCTATTATTCTGCTAATTTGTATTAAGAAAGAAGAATCAAATTGCAAGGAGAGCATGGTTGATTGGTTGAGGTGTTGACTCATATTTCCATGGACTTTTACACTTCATGAATTGATTGTAATTTTTATGTCACTGAAGCTCCTAGTCTTCATGTTATTCTTATGCCAAATTTCTTAGAGTACTTCGCTTAATCTCTCTGACCTTTTTAATACATATTCACTTTCAGAATCGCTAATGGTAAATCTTGAACTTTCCAGATAAGTTCACAAAAGAAGAAAACAGGGGTCATAGCTCCCAAGCGCTTTGTCCAAAGACTGAAGAAACAGAATGAGCTGTTCCGCAGCTACATGCACCAAGTACTTTTCTATTGTGCAGGTTTCATCATTTCTGCTGTAGTTACTGGTTCTAGGGCCAGGATCAAACACAGGACTTTGATATTAGAGACTTTGAGTGTATGTTTTTTTAGACTAGGAAAATTGTATCAGTGATCATAGAAAAACACATAAGTGGAGTGTACGGAATCTAACTTATTGTAAATGTGGACTTAGATTACATGTGAAAACATGGTAGGATTTGATTTAGTTGGTGGTATGAGTCGGAGTCTGGAGACACTTCATCGACCCATTGTCATGTCCAGGCATCATTACAAGGGCGTATTTGTTTTCTGAAATGTTTATAAACCATAAATCTCTATTTGTGATCTGTTTTTGCTCTAACCTTCCCTCTTGCTCTGTGTTCCCATGAGATGAGAAATTTATACTGGCTATTGCCATTTGAGGGAGTCAGATTCTGTTCATAATATTTACATTGGTTGCTTCTTGTTTTTCTGTATAGGATGCCCATGAATTCTTGAACTTTTTGCTGAATGAACTTGTTGACATACTGGAGAAAGAGGCCAAGTCTGCAATAGTGGAGAAAGAAGCCAAGTCTGCCATACTGGAGAAAGAGGCTAAGTCTGCAACTCTGGAGAAAGAGGCGAACTCTTCAAAAATTGATCAAGAAACTTCTGCAAATGGACCAAGCACTGTTCAGGCCTATGCCCCTCAGAAGGAACCTCTAGTTACCTGGGTGCATAAAAATTTTCAGGTGATTATCTTTCATACGTTTGTGTTTTGGGGGGATATTGTCCAAGTGTGCTAGTCAGCATGAGCTTGATTACGGAGTGTGTTCATTGCACCACATTGCGGTAGACATCAATTTTTCAAGTGACTATTACCCTGTCGCATCAACAGTTTTACCTTAAAGCTTTCTCATTTCATCTGTATTTTGTCAGTCAAGTTGAGTAACTCTTTTGTACCAGTACTGTAAAATGTGACTTATAACCACATCCACTTGACCTGCTTCTTCCTACTAAGTCCCCTTACCCTAATTGTTAAAAAACTGCCTGATTTGATATGTTCTGAAAACCTTCTCTCACGATGTGATCAGGGAATTTTGACAAATGAGACAAGATGTTTGCGGTGCGAGACTGTAACAGCGAGGGATGAGACCTTTTTTGACTTGAGCCTTGATATTGAGCAGAACAGCTCTATCACAAGTTGTCTTAAAAATTTCAGTTCAACAGAAACTTTAAATGCTGAGGACAAATTCTTCTGTGACAAATGCTGCAGGTAAGTGAAATATAGTATCCTGGCTCTTTATCTGTTATATTATTTGTAAAGAATTTGGTTGGATTTTGGATTTTGTCTGTTTTTGCAATGATGAGTAAAGTTCTAGAAAGTTAAGTTTAAAGAAGTCCAGAGAGGTAGGGACTAGAGAGAACACACCCTAACTTTTTCTAGCCAAACTGGAAGTTACACGAATTGCAAGGTGATAATATATATTAGCATTTTATGTCTGTTCATAACAAGGTAAGAAACTTGTTAAGTCAAGAAAACAAAGCCGCCCAATTTATTGATGTGTTGTTGCAGTTCTGTTAGCCTTTGCCAATGCAGTAATAACTAAATCATGGAGAACTGATGTGAAGTTGTAAGTGGGCGTTGGCATGTTCGCATGTACTGTTCAAGCATAGCTTTTGCGTTGTGCTGAATTATATCAGCCACACCCACTCAAATAATAAACTTTTTTTTTTTTGGGTCAGTTTGTCAACAATACAGCACTTTCCTTGTGAGATAATATTTCCTTGCTTCCCCAAATTGTTGGTAAGGATGAAAAGGATTGGATAAAAAGATGGTTTCTAGGAAATTTTCCATCCTCGTCCATTATACTGTTCCCTTTGAGACTGTGTAGGTCCTGTCTTGGCCACGACAATGGCTGAATAGTCAATAGAAGTGGTGATACAAACTGTCAAATAAGTCATAAACTGAACTATAAGCTAAAGTATGTGGTTGATGGTGCAGTTTGCAGGAGGCACAGAAGAGGATGAAGATTAAAAAGCCACCCCATATTCTAGTCATCCATTTGAAGCGTTTCAAGTATATTGAACAGCT
>JBBYHQ010295259.1:0-21109 GCA_038382645.1 Spergularia azorica
GGTGGTTGAGTTTTTAATTTTGTATTATTAGATTTCTGATTTGTGTGGTTTAATAATTAATATTACATTGATATTGGACCTGTCTCACAAATGGACTGGGCTTTTAAAAAATAGCTGGATTTTATCAGGAGGCCCAGGGGGTACCTTTCTCTTGGTACCCCGGGGGTACGGTAGTATTTGCGCCTTGGGGGTAGCATATACGAATTGATCTAATTAATGTATGCCAAGTGTCCTCCTAGAAAAGACTTGGTTTCAGGTTTTAATATATAGTATTAGATAGCAGCTCATGTGGCTGGTCATATGAGTCTGATTGATTACACAACTCGAGTCTGGTTTGATAGTGGTCCTCCCTGTATCCTGAATATTGTGGCCTCGGACTTTATAGCCGGGGTCACGAAAGTTCCTAATACAATCAACAGATTCCACTCAATAAAAAAAAAAAAATCGGCAAGAAGGTTACCATTGCCTACTAAACTACTTGGAAAAATATGGAGTAGTAGTATTTTAGATGATGAATCTATCCCGCATTGCGCATTCAAAGTCCTGTCAAACTTGGATTCACATGATTTGAGTTAAGTTTACCTCAACAACAATATACTTGCGTTTACTCTTTCGTTTTTGCTTTTAGAGGGGACATCTACTTCTTCTCTCTGTCCTCTCCTCTCCCTCCCTAACCACCGCCGTCAACTCCCACCGCCGTCAACTCCACCGCACATTGACCCTTTCCCGACTCGATCGCCTTTAAAAAAAACCTAATTCTTTCTCTCTCCAAATTCCCCCAATTCGATTGTCGCATAATTCTCAATTTTCTGGCGAATTTCGCAGCTGTAGAGAATTCAATCAGCAAAATTTTGGCGAATTAGGGCAGAATAGTAATGATCAGAGATGATCGAGGAGAGAGAATTCATAGGTGATGAAGAATTTGCTTGATAAAGCTGGTACTACTTCGAAATCAAATAGTACTAGTACTAGTTCCAATTGTTCGCCGAAAATCAAGCGCAATTCCACCGATTCTTCCGATCGTAAATCATCAACGTTGTTTTCTGGGGTAGTAGTTTCGGCTTTTTCGCTGTTCGAAAGCCGAAAAAAGCCAGTGTCGAGGAGTAATAATAGTAATGGTTGGGCAGCTACTGTGAAGAGAATTATGGCGAGCGGGTCAATTAGGAGAATTAAGGAGCATATGCTTGGGTATTGCAAGTCAAACGTTGTTACTTCTGGTAGTGATATTTGGCTGTTGGGGGTTTGTTATAAGCTTGACGATTACGCTGCTACTGGTGGTGATCCTGCTACTAGTGCTGGGTTTGCTGCCTTCGTTGATGATTTCTCGTCCAGGATTTTAATGACGTATAGGAAAGGTTTGATTTTGTTCTCTTATTGTGTTTTGATATTTAGCTTCTTCTTTAAGTTTCTTTTTTGCGGGTTGTGATTGTGTTGATTGTTGCTGCAGGTTTTAATCCGATTGGGGATTCGAAATATACGAGTGATGTTAATTGGGGTTGTATGCTTCGGAGTAGTCAAATGCTTGTCGCTCAGGTGTGTCTGTTGTGTTTGTTTTCGCGGTTTTGTCGTTGAATTTCTATGTTAGATTAGTTGAATTGGATTGTGGAGTTAATTGTTGAATATACAGGCATTGATTATTCATCGATTCGGGAGGTCCTGGAGAAAGACCGTTAATAAGGTGAGACTGAACTGCCATTGACTCCCCCTCCCCTGTTTAAATCGGAAAATTTATTTGTAGATTGGTTGTTTTAGGGAATGGATTGGCAATATGTTTATAACAATACGGTTCATATGATACAGCAACTTGACGAAGGCTACACTGAGATTTTGAATGACTTTGGTGATTCCGAGGAATCAGCATTCTCTATCCACCAACTTTTGGAAGTTGGAAAGAGTTACTGGTTAGCAGCTGGGTCGTGGGTAGGTCCCTATGCTATATGTCGTGCTTGGGAAACTCTGGCGCGGGGTGAGAAAGAGAAAGTCAGCAAATCATTGCCAATGGCGGTTTACATTGTGTCTGGTGATGAAGATGGGGAAAGAGGCGGAGCTCCTGTTGTTTGTGTAGAAGATGTGTTGGGCTGTTGCCTTGAGTATTCAGGTGGCCAGACTGATTGGACAGCTGTTCTTTTGCTGGTTCCTCTGGTTCTTGGTCTCGATAAACTTAATCCCAGGTCTGTTATGCTTTCTAGTTCTGAATTTGAAACATATTGAATTTAAGACTGTTTCTTTTCTACATTAAGGTTCCCATAATGTAAGTGTGAAGGACTCATATTTGATTCAACCTGTAAAGATTTGCCTCTCGTGTTTACTTAAACGAGTGGAAATGTAGGTCATGCACATGTGTTGTGTCTACATCTTTAGCGTTTATTCCCTTCGTTGAACGGATCAGCAATTTATGTGGTTGCACTTGCGTGGTTGTATTCAATTGCGAAAATTATTCTTCATGAGAAAAGTATGGTTAACGATGGAAACGCCAGAATATGGTTGCAACTGTAGTATTGTGAAGGGTTTTTTTTTTTTTCTTTTTTTTTTAATGAGCTACATATTTCTTTCTTTCTTTGAAGTAAATCAGAGTTTCCTTTCCATGATCATCGGTTTTGTGAAGGCATATATCTGATTTCAAAATATAGCCTGGTTTTAAAATAGTGTACGTCAAGGTACTTCCCTCCCTGATTGGGTATTGGGTATTGGGTATTGGGTATTGCGTATCATATCTGAACATTTACTTAAAATCTCGAGGCACTTGGACTAATAACTGTAGCTGCATGCAGTCGATATATTTTATTCACAGCCTGCTTTTTATTAGATGCTTAAGTAATTGTATATGGTTGTTGCATAGCTGTGAGCCGTAATCTGGAAAAAGTTAAGGTGTGACCTTAGTTGTACAAAATTATTTGTTCGCGTCATTGCTCTGCTTAGTGCTTAATACCTGTCTAGAGACTGGGACTTGGGTGTTTGAATGAGGCTTATCAGGAATGATACTTTTGTTTTTGGTTTAAACATACCCTTTACTTCTGGACATCTGTACTAACTTCTTGACGTAATCTTGTTCAAATTACACTGCTGAAAAAGTAAAGTCCTGGATTGGATTTGCTGATAGAGCACAAGTTTCACCTATAGGAATAATAAGACTTGGTGTACTTATATTTGGCTGAGTGTCAATAAAGTCTCATTGACATTTGGATTAAGATTGCAGAGGTCTGGAATTTTGTTTTGGCTAGCTGATAGAAATTTGGCTTGATGCTGTAAATATTCTCACCAAGTTCTGTTCTCTTTTGCATGCCATTCCTTTTTTAAATTATACTCCGTACTCCATAGCAATGATCAAAAGTATGAAACATGATTAAAGATATGAATCCTTCAAAAATTTAGCTACTGTTTATATCAAATTGCTGCAAAATGGTGATTGTGGATTCTGCAAAACCAGCCTAATCCTAAAAGGAAATGAGGTAAAGGTCCTGCCCCAAAAAGATAGACAAGATTGTGACTCCTTATGTGTGTTAATATACAAAAGCTTTGCTGGTATAAACCAGCTTTATGGAAGTTCATGCCCGAAGATGTGTGTTTCTGTGTAATTAATGAGAATGCCTTTATGATTATTTGATCTACGTACAGGGTCTTGTTCATCAGATGCTCTTGTACAAGAGTGATTAATCAGATGTGAAGTGTATCGTTTAGTTATAATGTTGTTGTATTTGTCTTATCAAGAATATTGAGGAGTGATGTATATGTACGAGTGGTTAGCTACCAGTGGGGTTTGAGGTTTGAGGTTTGGGTATTACAAAGGAAGTTGGTATGGAGGTGTGTGGTTTTAGCTATTTTTTGGTGCACTTGGTTGGAATGAAATTCTCATCTTTTTTCAGGTCAATAGGCTTTCTTTTGGTTATATTTGGGGATGGATGTTTAAAGCTTCTCTGTTATCTGTGGGTCCTTTATTCGACGGGATTGGACTTCTTTGTAACTGTCTGCTTTTGAGGACCTTCTTCATTCACCTTGACAATATCTATCCACTATCTAATACGCAGTAATGAAAAAGATGAGTATGAAATAGAATATTTCAAAGATATATGGTTCAGATGTCTTGGGTCTATTGTTCTATCTGAAAGTAAGTAAGATGAGGATGGTATGGCATATATTAGTTCAGATATATTTGGAAATACGGAAGGGAGCATTATGCTCTCTGGGTATGACCTCCTGCTATTATAATTGACCTAAGATGTGGTCTTCTACTGATCACTTTGTTCCTTTTCTCACTATATGATGCCTGATCATATCTCACCTCTTCTTTCCCTATAACTATAGTCTGTCCTTTTTATGGTGTCTTTTGGTGTCAGTAGTTTATTATCAAACCCCTTTGAAGTAACTCCTCTCCAGAATGATGTTGAAATGTTCAGTTTTCTTTCTGACGTGCTTCAAAAGATGCATGCCTTCACATCTTGCAGTTGTCTTATAGTGTTCTATGTCCATTTCAGGTATGTTCCTCTACTGAGGGCTATGTTTGCGTTTCCTCAGAGTCTTGGCATCTTGGGTGGGAAGCCTGGTGTTTCAACGTATATAATTGGCGTGCAAGATGACAGCGCCTTCTACCTGGATCCTCATGAAGCTCAACCAGTAAGTTTTGGTTGTTACAGTGTTTTCAGAGTCAGGCCATCGAACTTTTACGTTTCTTTTTGTATTATGCTAGTTGATAATTTTGACACATCAGAATATTTCGCAGTTACCTACTTTAGAAAAATGTAGGAACCTTTTGCTCCAGTATGAGTGTTAACAAGCAACTGAAAATCCGTTTGTCATTGAATAGGAACTGAAAACGAAGACCTTTATTATTTTTAAGCTGCTGGAATATGTTCTAAGCTATTGTGCCACTGGTTTTATGGGGAATAACATGCACATAAGAAGTCCTGCAGGCCTTTCTCAGATTCTAGTCACAAACTCATCAGTCCCTACATTCTCCTTCCTTCTCCCAAGAAATTAGGCACAACCATGCTTCTCTAGATGACATAATAGTTAAGGCTTTATGACAGGAGAATACTAAGGTTGTCTAACTACTTAGCAGTAGTGTGCTAAAAGTATATAGAGTGCTTATGTTCCTACTTCTTCTCTCTGATGAATTCATCCCCTCCAATTGTCTAATGGTGATACCCTTCAGCTTCAGCAAACTACTTTATAAGCTTTTTTTGGTTTGAATTTTCTTTACGAGAGATAATACACATACACTTAATGTATGTGGAATCATTATACATAGCCAATTAAAACATGCCATGTAACATGGAGAAAAAATAAGGGGTTTTTTTTTTGGGGGGGAGGGAAAATGAAAAAATCAAACGTGAAATTAGTTATTTTAATTCGGGAGTTTTATTCCATTGTTAATTATTTTTGTTTCCGTATAACTTTTGACCACTAAGTTTATAAAATGCGTACGACATATCATTGTAATGGTCTCGTCGAACACTTCCAAATAAATACCGATTTGTATAAGTTCCGGTGATTTTGTTACAACACAGTCTAAAATATTGTGAAATGTATGGGAAAAGCCAAAGTAGGATGTAAAAGAAATTTTTAAAACGAATGTAAATTTCCCAAAATACATAAAGATGTGCCTATAAATGAACCTCATTTTCCTCCATGCAATTCTCATTGAAGTTGTATGGCAGAAGGTACGTAGTATGAAGATAATGCAGATACTATAGACTAGTGATCATAATTTGTTAATGGGGATAAGAGTGTAGTGATAGCACGAAAGAAAAGAGAAGGAAAGATGGCGGTTACTGGTAATTAGGAAAAGTTGGGATCGATTAAAATTGAAAATAAAAATACTTTTAATTTGAAAATAAAAAATGTAAATGTTAGTAAAAAAACAGAATATACTTTTGTAAGGGAAACCAATGGTGTGTTGCCACCTTTTAGTAAATGAATATTCCACATACAGAGTTTCTCTTTTCTTTGCTGCTGGAGCCTTGAAATTCTTGCGTCTCCCGTATTGATCTTACTAGAATTGCTTGATCTTTGTATCTATGTACTATCAAGATGAGGTCTTGTAAATGTCTCATGTATAAGGTAGACATCAAAATAGAATAATTTGATTGATAATTACTTTAGTGAGTGAAGTGTATGCCGGATAAGTTCTGCTCACTGGGCAAAGGAAGGTTCTTGAGTTTGCAAACACATGCTGCTTCTGGGAAATATCAGACTGGGTGATTGGGGGGTCTAGGAATTGTTACCTACTTAGATGAGGGTGACTGGAAGTTATATGAGTGCAGTTGGGAGTAGAGAGAAAATTTAAGAAGATGGTGGGTGTGACGTTTTTTTTTTTTTTGTCATTCCAACTTTTCAGAAGGTAGCATTCAAGATTTGATTTCTACTTGTTGCTAGAAACAAAGGTTTGAGAGTCCAGGCTTAATCAAAATCTCTCTTAGGTCTCATACAGATTGTTTCTCAGTTACTCTTAGATAAGATTTCCACATCATCTCTTTGAATTTTTTCCTCGCCTATCTTGCATTGTTTTGATAATTTGTTTGTCCTTCTCGCTTTTATTTCAATTTTCTTACTCACATTGGCCGCGACATAGGTTGGTTCGTGTTGCAGACTCCGAATCCTTTTGTTGTTGCAGCATATCTCATTTGTTGCTTTCTATGAGTCACCTGAAACATGACTGCATCAAAACCTTTCAAGGTGCTTTTGACAATAGTCAAGGAGGCTGACCTAGAGAATTCTATCTATTGTTTGCGCTTTTATCTTACGGGGACATTAAAAGAAAGGTATAAGTTTCACCAAGAAAGATGCTTCCCGCTTAAATTGAAGAGGCTGAGATGATAATTTCACGTTTAGAAACAATGAAGAGATATCGTTGAGGCTTGGTTTGGAGATCAATTTGAATGCCTTGAGTTGACTACTTCTAAGTTCTAACCAGGCTTCGTGTTACCTCTTTAAACCATGTGCTATGTGGGGGTTGGATTTTATGTTTTGTGGATGAACATTTTCGTCTTTTATGCACCACTACACTTTGAGAGCTGTGGAGATTTAGGTAATTGGGGGGACCCCGAAATATAGCAAATATAGAAAAGAACTTCTGTAGATCAATCTATATTGGTGACTCAGAATATTTGAGAGATAAACGTTTCTTTTATGCTCCTATTTGGGTGTGAGATTTGGGTAGCCTTTTGAAATCTACTAGATACTATTTATATCTATTTCCCAGGCACTGCAATTTGGAAGTGCAAGACTCCTCCATAAGCTTCTTCTTTTTGCTTGGCTCATAGCATAAGAGAAAATCCCACATAAGACAAACTTTAGAGTAGAGGTCCTAATTTGGCTAGCGGGTGTTCTGTATATGGTGAGGACGAGGAATCCATCGATCATCTTTTGCTCTCATGCCCTTGGGTTCCAGTATTGCGGCACGGATCCATATTTCTTTTCAGCTTATGTTGGGTTCACCCTCGTAAGGCTAAAGATGTTCTCTTTTTTGGGAGGAGGAACTATCACGGTATCAAGGGGTATGGAAGATGGTTCCTTTGGCTACTTGGTGGTGTATTTGAATAGCTGATTTTGCTTGCGCTTGTTTGCCTCGGGCGTTCAAGTTTCACATTTTGAAATTGTCTTAATTTTGGCATCAAGTGCTCCAGTCTCATCGGCACTTGACTCTTCTTTCTGTAGATAAGATCCCTCAAGATACCTTGAGAGCTTAACCTTCCATCCCTTTTGTATACGGGCGTCACACCCATGGCGTCCTTTTGTACTTGGGAGTCCCGCACTTGGTGTCCGTTCTATATTGAGTTAAAGGGTGAACAAAAAAGAATAAAAGGAAAGGACCTCCTAAGAAGGATCTGAATTGTGGACTTGCATTTCTATGCTATGTGACTTCCAGATAGCAAATGCCTCTTGTTATGCTGGTGAATGTCTATGATCTGTAGTTTTTACTGCAGTCACTTAGTGGATAAATTAGTTTTAAGTGATGGTTCTCTACTTCTCTTAGTCATAGCTGGAGTTGACCCGTAATGATTTGTGATTGTATAGTTTGTATTCTTGTCGCACAGATTGGAGAAGCAATTAAATTCCTGAGACCGTCATTAATAATGAATTAGAAAAAATTTGAATGCTGAGCATCTCTGAATTATATATGTAGTTTTAGTGCGTAATAATATAATTGTCATGATATAAGGTCATAATTTAGGTTGATTTAAAGGGATTGGCATCTAATTGCTGCTTCTGTGGCTGTTTTAGTTGTAATGAGAGCCAGGAATTTGCGATTGTTCTCGTGTCTATCGTTGTTGACGAAAGTGCTTTTAACTTGTCTTTCAGGTGGTTGATATAAAAAAGGGTGACCTAGAGGCTGATACTTCATCCTACCACAGCAAGTAAGACTTTACTGTAAATAATTAACTTCCGCTATTTCATCTCTTTCATGTTCCTCATTGACTGTGTGAATGTCTGTCAGTGTGGTCCGGCACATGCCATTGGAGACTATTGATCCTTCTTTGGCAATTGGATTTTACTGCCGAGACAAAGGTACTTAAATTTATTTCTCTGTTGTAATTGTAATTATATCTGTTGCAGTCATCATAATTACTGAAAAGGAATTTGAGATGTGTGCTTGGCTGTGGCCTTGTGTACCCTCACGTGGACGAAGCTGCAGTCTGATCTGACAACATAGTAATTGGGGCTTTTACTTAAGGAAATACAAAATTGAGTTTACAATGTAGCATGCTTGGATATACAAGAAGCTAAGATTGAGCGTGCTTTTTTTTCTTCTTTTTTTTTTTTGTGACATGAGCTTTCTTTGTTACTCCTATTTCTAAAGATTTCTACGTGGCATATCCCAGCAGATGATCATGTGGCTGTCCAAAATATGCGAACAACTGTGATTTTGTTGGTTTAGTTTGCTATACATTCTGGTCAATACTAATGGGGCACCAATTCTTTCAGCACTCCAAAAATTTAATGTCAAGGAGTGCTGGAAAAACTGGTGGGAGTACTAATAGTCTTGGCCTACATTTTAGAGTTGTATCTGTCTGATGTAGATGTGGAGCCTTTTGCATCAATTTAAGAATTGTTAAAATCACAGTATCCAAAATCCCAAATATAGTGTTCGTATTTCCAGATTTGTCAATCTGTCTTGGAAATGTACATGTATGGAGTGTGTAATTTATCCTTGGCGTTTTGCAATCGGATGTTGAAAATCAGAGATACATCAAATCAAATGCAGGCTAATACTTGTGGTGTGTTTACTGACAGATGACTTTGATGATTTCTGCTCTCGAGCTTCTAAGCTTGCTGAAGAATCGAATGGTGCTCCGCTTTTCACTGTTGCTCATAGCCGCAACTCTCCTAGGGCAACCAGTCAAGGGGATATGGCTGGTGGTGTCAGCGATGTTGGAGTTGAAGACTCTTACGATATGCTGCGTTCCGTCAACACAGTGGGTGCACAGGAGGACGATTGGCAGTTGCTCTGATGGTGGGTGATGTTTTTTATTTTAGTCGGGGTTGCAATGATACAACCTAAGGGAAAGAAGTTTGAAATTTGTACATGATGCGGCTCTATTTATCCTTTCATTGTTCTGGAATTCGTCCACGCAAACTTTTCTTAGTGTGAATTAAATCAAACTTTAGCAAATTGAAGTCAGGTAGGAAAAATTTAGAGGCTTTGTAGTTGATTCATGATCCGTCTTTGCGTTACAAATTCTTTTATTCACTGAGACCAGGGGTATCACAAGTCTGTCCTGTATATTCTGTGAACTTTTTATGGATTTAACATTGTGGAGGATGAACGCCTCATCTGTCCGATGATTTAGTACTTCTTTTGGAAATGCTCATTTGAATGTCTGATCATTTGGTTTTCTGATTCAAGAAGACGGTGATTTAAGTGTGAACTCTTTGCGGTGTACAATCTGACATAGCTTGCTTCTACCTTATGCCGGCATGGGCTTCTCAAAGTTTTGCGCCAATGGGTTCACAAAGCTCGTCTTCTGGTTACTTAGTGTCGTAGGAGATGCTTGCCCGTTGTTCATGCATGGTTTCTGTTTATTGTACTTCTATCGCTTGTCACTTTGTCAGGGAAAACAATTGAACTGTTCCGAACTGGTGATGGAGAAAGATGATGTAAATCGGAACGATATTAAGTCACTTGTAGATTGGAATGATATAGAGATAGACTATGGCTATGTTTGGTACGCACAATAAGCTAGCTTATTTGGCCAAAGTAACTTATTTGACTAATTTTTTAAGCTCTTTGACCAAATAAGTTGGTTTGGTAACACCATTAGCTTAAATAATAAGCTAGCTTATTTAAGAAGTTACCCCATGTAACTTATTTAAAAATAAGCTACCTTATCATAATTTTATTCCTTATTTGCCCTCATTTATTTACTAAAATAAAATGACATTAAAAATAAATAATGCATTTTTATGTAATTTTATATATATCAGCTCCTATATCAGCTAATTTTGCCAAACGCTCTGATTACTATCCGCTAAAAACTTTCAGCTATTATTTCAGCTTTCAGCTACTATTTCAGCATTCAGCTACTATTTCAGCTAATTTTACCAAACATAGACTGAACGCTGAATGCTGAATGCTGAAATTGTAGCTGAACGCTGAAATAGTAGCTGACAGCTGAAATAATAGCTGCAACAGTAGCTGAAAGTTTTTAGCTGATAGTAATAGTAGTGTTTGGTAGAATTAGCGGATATATGAGCTGATATATATAAAATTACATAAAATGCATTATGTATTTTTAATTTCATTTTAATTTAGTAAAGAAATAAGGGTATAATAGGAATAAAATTATGATAAGCTAGCTTATTTTTAAATAAGTTACATGTGGTGACATCTTAAATAAGCTAGCTTATTATTTAAGCTAGTGGTGTTACCAAACCAACTTATTTGGTCAAAGAGCTTAAAAACTAGTCAAATAAGCTACTTTGGCCAAATAAGCTAACTTATTGTGCATACCAAATATAGCCATAGTGAGATCTGTATACGACCTCATTGTCCTCTCTTGGCTTGCCTTGTCTCTTGGGTTGGCGGGAAAGTCCGGGTATGGACAATGGTAGCGGTTACAACTCTTACAAGCATACACTCCCAGACCCACAAGGGTGTATTGCAGTATTGGTGATGTGGAGTGTACCTTGTTAACAATAGTAGTGCCTTATATGTCTATGCATCAGTAAGATTCCAGTATTTCGGTATCGTCTGCACTGAAAACGGTTTTATCGTAAAATTATTAAAGACGTGAATTGACTTGAGATAATACTATTACTCGTTTCATTTGTAGTATTCTTGAGTTCCGATTTTTATCTAAAGTGTTTAAATGGCTCAAAACTTGCATAGTTTTCCTGGTTCCACCCATTAGGCACATAGAAAGGTCAACAAAAATAATGAAGCATGAATGATCACTACTCGTTACACAGAGTATAATTTTTCAAGAGGGCTTGATTAATATTGAAAATGATAATGAAGCATGAGTTTTCCTCAGAAGGAACTGCATGCAACAAAAGTCATCTACTCATCTACAATCACTTGTTCATTTCTTAATCAGAGCGCAACGTATAATAACCGATTTGTTAGAGGATAAGCCTAAATTAGTTAAACATTTATTAATTTAATAAGTCATGTCTCGTACTCATCTTTTTGAGGCCGAAATTTTATTCCCGCACGCCATTTACTTTGTCATTTGGCAATGATAGACAAAATCCTTTATAATTGTCTCCCTACTTAATATTACATTCATTTAAATATGTGGATGACTCATCCTTGACTATATTAGTACAGTGAAAGATAATTTAGAGTATGAAGTTGTTATGGGGATTGAGTGTGTGGCCATTCCCACACCTTCGATTACAATTATTTAGAATTCTACTAGTACCGGTGGCGGAGTCAGGATTGAAACGTAGACTAGGCCGAAACCTATTTATTTGAGTTGGGGTGGTCCAAATACTACGATTTCCCTAATTTTCACTAGTTTTATAGTAATTTTACACAAAATGTTCCGATTTTTTGAAAACCTGGGGCGGGCCGTAGCCGGGTAGGCCCCCCCTTGTCTCCGCCCCTGACTAGTTCCCGTCAAAAAAAAAAAAAAGAGAATTCTAGTAAACATTGGTGAGGATTCGCAAGATTGTATTTCGATGCAGTATATATCGTGATCCTAATCACTTCATAGATGATCTGATTGTGAGTATAAGAATTGAAATACGTCGTTAATGATATATAACTGAATGTACAGAAGTAAGCATCTTGATTTTTGGAACACAAGTTTCTAATTGATTCAATTCATAATTTAGGTTTAAATATTCTCGTGTTGGTTTATGAGATATATAATGTTGGAAACTCAAATCCCTCGTTGCATTATAGTACAATATCAAATACCCTACTGAACTTAATGGATGAAGATTGAAAACAATGATACATAATCAAAATTTAAGAGACTATTTATATGGTTATACCTAAGGTCGACAAAATTTAACCCGATCCGAGAAAATAAACATGAAACTTAAACTGATAAAAATAAGATTAATTAGAAAAAAAACTCAACTCTAAATTGAGAAGTTCTCATAACCAATAAGATTAGATGTGAACCAAACCTGAGCCAACCCAACTCTAATCTCGAACTCAACTCAAGAAAACCCGATTGAACTCAACTTTTTTGAGGTCCGATTGAACTCAACTTTATCAAACCAAATTGCATAAAATGCAAATAATTAGATTAATTTTATTATTTCTTATATTATTGTGTGTGATTGACTGAATGGATAAAGGCAATGATATGGTATCCAATTGTATAGGCCATGCATAATCATGTGCACAAGCACACAGTGTCACTCACAGGTCGCCATTACTCACTCACACACTACCAGTTGTTTCGTTTTCGATATGTCTTTGTAGGGAACCCAAGAGAGAGAAGCTAAGACGAGCTTTGTGCATGTGAATATGTGATATCAATAATCATATGTTATCTTTACATAATAATTAACTAATTAAATAGCTTTCTATTCTTTTCATATAATTTGGAACTTTGTAATGTGTGGCTCGAGTGGTGATTTTGATTGCTTTTAGTCTTCTAGAACAAATTACTCCATATGCATCTTCCTTTTCTTTCATTCATTTAAACTTTAGCTTCTTGGTCCATACGGACTGTCGGACTTGTACAAAGTACACAGCTTTCCATGTTAATAGTATAAACAGTCATATGCTTATAAACTCGGATGTTAAAATTGACATTATTCTAGTATATGTATAGATCGTCTATTTACAGGAAATATAAATCAAACACTCTTAATAATCGACCTATTATATAAAAAATATTTATTTTTCATGTCAAATAACTTCGATTACAACTGGTTTAATTTGTTTGGATTATGAAAGTGGCAGCTTTTTGTTTGTACCAAACTACCAAAGTGAGTCACTACTAAGCTTATCTCTTAAGTTCCATCTAGAAGAACTATGAAATGGTCTCTTCTTTGTTGGGGCCAAAACATAGCTTCTTTTGGAAGTGATAAGTGATAACTGCGCAACTAGATAGTTTTATAGTACTTCCCTTGCTCTTCTTTTGGGTCTTTTAAACTTTGCTTTCTTTTTTTCCCGAAAGTGTAAAAAGTTTTGAAGTTTGTATAAAAATAGCTGTGAAATTGTACTTTTATTTTGGTAATAGGAGCAGGTAATGCTGCCGGCGTTGGGGTATAGGAATTTGAACTCAAAACAACCCCTAGCCAGGTTGAGTTTCTAACCACTAGGCTAACCTTGATCCTCTGTGAAATTGCATTTTAGAATGGCTTGTTTGGCACTACATTTATCAGTCTTTTTTTGTACCTCTAAATATGCGGCGTGTTTTCCATCCATAACTATTATAAATATAGTCGAATAGAACAAAATAAGGGGCTATTTGGTTTTTAAAAATGACGAGAAATGTGATGTGGTCGTTGAAGGAATCTATATACTAGAGGGAGAATAAATTGTCTACCTTCATTGGTGGAAAAAAAATAACTCCAAAAACTAAAAAATATAATCTCAAGTTTGATGGGTCTTTCAAATATATCCCACGTTATAAACTTGACAGAAATAATCCTAAGTTTAGGGTTATGTCACAAAAACAGCCCATTTATTTACGAACTTAGTTTTGTACATTCCAAAGCGAAGTATTTCTTTGTCTCTATTTAGTTGTGTTAGTTTAATTTCAACACACATTTGTATTTTTAATTCTATTCATAAAACAATAACAGTTTCTTTAACTTATATTCATGAATAAACAACAAAATATTTATTTTAGTAATTCATAGGGATTAATAATTAAAAGGAAAAAAAATAAAAGATAAAAATTTAGGTTTGGGTGCATATCTAAAACAAAATGAAATTACACCGTTGAAGTTATTCTTTTAATTTTCAAATAAGTTCAATTTCAATTTCTGCCTCCCAACTACAATATTAAATTGTATAAAACCAAACTAAAAAGAGATTTTACAAACTCAATGAAAAAAAACCAAATTTTGATTTTGTTAGTTTGATTTGAATATAAAAGGGATTTAAACTAAACGTTAAAAACCCACAACTAGTAATGTGTTATGCTATTTCATCGGTCTAATTTTAATAAACACTATGTTACTTGTAGCTTTAATTAAACTTACTTGATGCGAAAATGAATATCTTTCAATAATATATTGTAACACCAATCATCTACTCCATATTTTAGAATTCGTGCATGAGATGGCTTTCAAAACAATTTGAATTACATACGAATCTACCCGAAATAAAATCCACGAAATTGGTATAAGGACAATCAACATCAATATTTATTTTTCACCTCGAGTTCTAGAATAAATTGAGGATAAGTCTTTTTCCATTGCAAAAAATTAAAATAAAAACACAATAATTTTCCACAAATGAATGGTGTGATACCCTTGTGGATAATTCTTAGGGCCATCTTCATTACAAGTCGTTATCACTCCATCACTTAGCAGCCCCACCCATCCATATATGGGTCAATTGATCATTAATTATATAGTTTAGAGATACGACTTTGTTGAATTATTGCACTTAATTTAAACCAAGGCAAAATCTAAAATTTCTATGCAAACAAAAGCACACATGAATCTAACCAAGACAAAGCACAACCCAACAACAAATCAATGTTCACTGTTTCTGATAATCACAATCCTTTTTAAGATCGAAACAACACAATATTTCACAGATACGTTTAATAGGCGACGAATAACACCATTCTTATAATCTATCCCAATATTATCACACTTTCACCACTTGTACGTTACACGGTTAAACCTTTCCTTTTCATTCGCTTCCATTGTACTATATATATTGCCTCTTCTTACAATTCCCCACTTCACTCACAAAGTCACAAAAGAGAAGAAATTACATTTCTCTGTTTATCAAAAGCATTCCAAATTATGGCACATAATACTGCAATTATCACTACTAATATTGATATTAATACCAATATTATAAACAAGTTTTCCAAGTTTTGCTTCTCTGATAAGGAATTAATCCCTGGATTACCAAATGATATGGCCTTTGAATGTCTTTTAAGGGTGCCTATCACTTCCCATCCCACCCTCCGATTAGTCTCTAATCACTGGAAAACCACCCTTCAACAGCCTTCTTTCTTCTCTCTTCGCCGCCGCGCTGCAGCCGCTGAGCATCTGGTGTATCTTATCCAGCCCTCTTCCCCTCCTCTGCCGTCGCCGCGGGCAACTCAGCAGGATAAATTTGTTGTTGAAGAGGCGGGTTCTAAAGGGGGTAACGATTGCCAGAGTCCCCTGCTTTACAATCTAAGTATTTTCAACTTTACGAGTCAAGAGTGGCGCAATCTGGCTAATATCACCATCCCAACCTTCGCGCAGTGCGTGGCGCTGCCGAAGGTTGGGAAGGTGATCGTTCTAGGCGGCTGGGACCCGGCTACGTTGGAGCCGGTTCCCAGAGTCCTAGTTATCGACATCGCCACGGGTACCTGGAAAGAGGGTTCTCTGATGCCCGCGGCGAGGTCGTTTTTCGCTTGTGCCGCGGTAGGTTCCGCCACTGTCTACGTCGCCGGAGGACACGATGGACAGAAAAATGCCCTCCGGACGGCGGAGGCCTACGATGTGGAGGCCGATCAGTGGCGGAAACTACCGGATATGGCTGAGGAAAGAGACGAATCTCACGGTCAAATATTATGTGATGACTCCAAGTTCTGGGTCATCAGCGGATACGGAACTGAATCTCAGGGGAGATTCAGGTCCGACGCTGAGATATACGACCCGGTAACAAACACTTGGAGTCATCACGACGGGGTGTGGCCGTATCCTGGACACACCCCGAAATCCACCGCGGTTGCCGCGTTGGGAACACGGCAGCGGCGGTGGATTTGTATGATCGGCGGGGAAGCGAAAGAATTCAATTTCGAGGAGATGGCGTGGAAAGCGTTGAACCTAGGTTCGATCCCGAAGAGCGTAACGGGGTCGTCGTCGATATCTCTGGTGGACGTGGGAGATGATCGGGTAATGGTGATGGGAAATGGGGAAAGATGTGGCGAAGAATGCAAGGAAGAATGGTGTGGTGGAGAAGGAGTATTCATGTTGGAAAAAACAATAATCCAAGATAACAACAAGAAAAAAGGTGAAATTAATTGGAGTTGGCAACATGTTCATGCTCCTTCTAGATATTTAGGATTCCCATTTTCCGCTTCACATCTCTTCATCTGATCTGCTGGTTTGTGATTCAATTCCCTCTTTTCGAGTCCAACTTTCCGTTGTTACAAAGCTGAAATCTTATCGATTGGATTTGAATCGAGGTAGTATTATTACTGTTACCTTGTCACTTGTAAGATACAATAGTTTTGGGGATGAAATTTTAGACATACCAAAGTTGTGATGATTATGAAGATATTTCATGTAATTGGTTTGTCCACTATTTTGAATGAATTACTATTTTTCTTAATTTCCATTTATGCCCCTCTAGGAAACACCCTCCCAAATCTCAACTCATCTACTGTTCATCATTTGCACTTTGCACGACTCTTTCTCTCTCCTCTATATTTCTCTGTCCTCCTTATGTCCTCTTTCATTTCTCTTCTCTAAAATATTGGCCTTCATCATATGGAGTAGGCTCCCCTCGAAATCAACCAAACTCCCTCGTGAGTCGCAACCTAGATGGATTGGCAAACTGCGAAATCTGTTTCCTCCGATGAAGATGAAGTCGAAATCAAAGAAGTTGATTCACATATTCATATATTTGCTTTATATTGATTTTTTGTAGATTTGTATTTTACGATTATTGAAAAAACAAGGTCAAAACTAAGTTATTGTTTTATCTAATATTGGTTCATTTTGATTGGAAAAAAAAAATTTGAATTTTGGGGTTTAGGTTTGACTTGAGATTTGGTTATTGCTGGAAAATTCTTACTTTTTATTGTATAAGATTCATTTCTTTCTTTTTCTACTATAATTACCAATGTAATTTGTGGAACGTAGTAATTATTTTTTTGGGTTCACTCGATTTGGGGATCTTACAATTATTTTCTGGGTTTAAACTTTTTTTTTTTTGTGGATCTTTATAATTGTTTTTTCTTAAGTTTTTGTGCTTGTGTTTTGATTTTGTTCAATAGTGGATACACTACTCAGTTTTTAAATTGATTTCGACAAAATTATTGAGTAGATGAGTTGAGGCAATGTAGGTTACCAGAATATCTTCGTTGTGAGCTTGTGATGAATATATGATTTCAAGCTTCAACTATCAAGATTCCAACATGAATATATCAATGGTGGATGTAATCGCGCACAAATAACATAGATGGTCAATTTAAATTTGCATATGTAACTTAGCTTACTATAAACAATACCAAAGGCCATAATTTAAGCTACCTTACATTTATTCGTCTCATATTCTAGAACATGTTACAAGACATACAACACTTACCGTTGTTTTCCCGCATTGGATAGTCGAGTAAAATGCATGGTATGATGTAATATTAAGTAAAATGCATCTATGCTCACTGTACTATGCAGACAAATACAAGAGGTGCCAATATACTTCTCCACTAGAGTTCTAAAACAATAATGTTTTTTTATTATTAATGATCATTTTAGTTTACAACTAACCACATTTGTTGTGAATTAAACCAATCATTAAAAGAAATATAATGGTCACTAAAATCGAAAAAATGTCACTACAGAAACAAATAATACCGTCTCACATAAGACTTGTTGTTCTATAGATGAGTATTAAGACTTTAAGTATGTATTTTTAAATTATTATGAACAATGAATGTTAGTTTTGTACATCATCTTAGTACATCATTTAGGCGTAATTTCGTTAATGGACTGATGGAGTCCTCGACAAAAAAGAAAGTTGGTCAATGTAGACGTATGCTTAAACAATGTATTCAGTTTTCAGATTATAGTTGGTGATACTAATAAGTCATGTATTTTTACGCTTTTAGTTGCTAGCTTGTTATCTTAACATTTTACCATAAATGATACGACAAGTTTCATCTCAATACGTTTTGATTAGAGACTCCAATAATTTGGTACAAGTGACAGTAAACTATAATCCGTAAAAGTTTTAGAAATAACATGTCATTCACATAATGTATTGACATGAAAAGTGCGGATTTTGTAGATTAGTGAGAAATTGAGAATCCATGCAATTATAGTCAAAGTAAATGTGTACGAGATGTTTCTTAGCAATAAAGACGTGAATTTAAAAAATGTTTATGTAATTGCAATTCAAAAAATAAAAAAAGAAGTCAAGTTCACTAAGTTAGTGTCAAAAGTCAAAACTCACTCCAACATGAGTTACATGAAATCCTTTCTTAACAAGTCTTGACAAGATAATAGAATACATTTTTTGAGTTTAACCGACAAATTTTGAGAATGATCGATGTGTATTGTACGTTGAAAGTGGTTTTCATAATCATGATAGGTCTCTATATGAAAGGTCGCTCCTATATTTACCGATTGACTTATTAGTGGATTTATAATTTATTGAAAAAGAAAAATATATCATTCACGTTGATAAAAAAATTGCGCCCAATCTAAAAAAAAAAAAAAAAAATTGCACCAATTAGACATGACAAAGGTGAAATTACATTGACTATGCATGTATTAGCAACAAAGATAAGCAGCTAATTGATATTATGAAGACCCCTATTCCATTGACAAACAATATATTAGAGAAGATATTATACTGATGTTATACATAATACGAGGCGCATTACACTGATATTTAGTGTAAACTATTGTCATTTAGATTGGACGTAAATTGCGTTGGTTAATTTTTCTAATTGAAATAGTTGATTATTAATTCTTGGATATTTAATACTCAAACCCAGAAAATTGAATTGCTTTGTTTTTCTCCAATCAGCCGGCACCAACTTTCTTGAGCTACCGGCGTCAGCCGTAGTCACCGGAGTCGCGCGTTCATGACATCTAAAAGTAAGGCCCCTACCTTTCTCTCTCTTCAAATATCAGACATTCAGACCCAAACCCAAAATTTATCACCAAATTGAAAAGGCGATGAAAAATCTAGTAATATTCACCATGGAATTTATCTGTTTCAAAAATCTAAATCTTTATATCTTGTGTTGGTGTATTTTCCAAATTGCTCAAATTGAATTGGAGTTCTTCATGCAAAGCCCAGATACTCACAATAATCACAAAACTACAACATCAAAATATATAACCCAGATCTCAATAACAATCTTTTTCTTTAAAGTCTTGGAGTGATGAGAGAGATTGGAGTGAGAAAGGAAGAGTGATGAGATAAATTGGAGAGAGAAAGGAAGAGGTCAGGAGGCGGAGTGAAAGAGGAGTGAACAGTAGCAGTAGGATAGTGGTTGTGATTGGGTTTTATTGAAGGGTAAAAATGTGAACTCACATTATTGTGCATCACTTTTATGGTGTAAAAAGAAATTATGTTTAGTTACAAGGTCCCAATATGTTATTAATGATTGTGGAAGAATTGTGACCAATGTTGCAATGCGAGTTAACACAATGTACATACCTTGTGAGCGCGGTAATTGTCAGTGTGCCACTTATCTGCATGTATAATTAAAGCCCTCACTTCCTCGCACAAACTCTCACATCAAATTGACAACCGATCGGTCTTAGCATTACACGTGTGTACACGCTATTTGGCATGTGTACGTGAATGTCATCTAAGCTCAATTTACAATGTTTATAGTAGTACTAGTCGTTGGGCCACACGCACGGCCCCCCGACATTATTGTTGGATATATTTTGTCGATAATAATTGCTATATCGTGCTAGTGTTGCTGCAATTGTATGAATATGGATACACTTCTAACACAACAATACAATTACGTAGCATCTCATTTTGCACTATACAAGTTTTCGAAAGGTTTTCACGATTTTACTATGAACATAGACGGTGAATCATTTGCTTCTCTTTGGGACCATAGACCACATCTTCTTGCCATGTATGTCGTTAGAAGCACGATATGCCTACACAAGGCACAACACAAACTTTGTAACATGAGGAAAAAACGAAAAGAAATAAAGGAGAGCATAGCACCCAAACTCAAATCTATTCTTTGCTTATGAGGACATAATAACACATCCGGAAAACCAAAATGCTGCAACGAATATTGAACCAACTATTTTACGATGGCATGCTCACTATAAACTCAATAACTATGAACTCAATAGTTTTACCTTAGGGGGGTTGGTTTAGACGATTAAACTTTCTAGCGTTTTTTGTAGTGTGTGTGAGTATATGACACATCAAAGATAAACAAAGTTAATGGCGGACTCAATATAATTTTGCAATCAAGGTGTTCAAAGTTACTTGCAATAAATAGAGCGAATGTTCCAAAACAGAGAATTTTTTAAAACCACATTGGAAACTAAAATGCCTGGGTAATGCATGAATTCAATGATTATTGAAGAGTGTTTCTATTTTCCACACATTCCACCAAACATCTCCTTGGCCATCAATCGTTCCATTTTCACATGACAAATGCCGGCATCAGGAGGATTAAAAAATGCAGCCCTGCCACAAAAAGACACCCTCCCTCCCTCCCTCCCCCCTCTCTCTCTCTCTCTCTCTCTCTTAACATGAAAGTTATATCGGAAGCCCTCCTCATTTCGAACTCCCACAGGCCACACCAAA
>JBBYHQ010295264.1:0-21104 GCA_038382645.1 Spergularia azorica
TACCCAAATAGTTTGAAGTGTGTTATAAAAACAAGTTTTTCAACTTTGGTGTTTAATAAATCCCAAATACGACTTTGATGTTTTTTAGATCTCACCCTCCCCACTTCGGTGGCTAATAAAAACTTGTTTGACAAATAACACCTTATTATATAAATATTCGTAGTTGTTCGGCTACCTTAACTTTCCATTAATAAGAGCAAAAAAATTGGCAGCAAATTTGTAGAGGAAGAAAAGATGGAGGAAACCCAGAAACTGGTAATTTTGTATGCATCTCAAACAGGGAATGCAATTGATGCTGCTGACCGTATTGCCCGCGAAGCTGACCGCAGAGCTTGCCCTGTCTCTCTCCTCTCTATCGACGAATTTGAGCCTGTATGTTTTGCTTTTTTTCTTACTTACTTACATACAGTACATATCTTGTTCAATACGCAACAAGATGAGAGCAATTTCTTGGTGGAGGTTTCGTTATTGGGAAAAAGATTGGATTTTGATATCTGGGTTTGGTAGTTTAATTAATCAATTTGTGAAGTTTATGCTCAGTTTACGGGTTTTAATGACGATTCATGTTAGCCGACCCCAAATCGTTTTATCGTAGAATGCCAAATTATTTAATTGTTGATGGGATGTTAGTGAACTTTGCTTTGATGACGATTCATGTTAGCCGACCCCAAATCATTTTGCGACGAAGGTTTTGTTTTCGTTATTGTTACTGTTACTGTCGTTGTAATGCTCGTATTGTATCAATAATTGTAATTCAGTTCATATGAATGTTGAAAGATACGATTTTTAGATTATTTTGGTTGTGTAATTTGGTCTTTGGTGAGGTTTGATTGGTTAAATGAATCGAGAAATGTTCGATTTTGGAGAAGTTGATGTTTTCATGACAAATGAGAAGCTTAATTAATACGGAGGGAAATTACAATTACCCCTTCTCGTTGCTCTATTTCTTTATGGTTGAATTGTAAGAGAAGTGTTTTTTTTTGTTAGAACCAGTGTTATCAGGACTCCGCAGAGTGGGTAATTGGCATAGATAAGCGAGTAAATGTGTGTTTTGACTAACTTCCCTGCTGTCTCGGTTTCTTCTATGTTTCAGGAGTTGCTACCCAATGTGAAAACCGTGATCTTTGTTGTTTCGACTACAGGCCAAGGTGACAAACCTGATTCGATGAAGGTTAGTTGGACCAATTGTCCTTATAAGTTGGATGAAGTTCACCTTGAATTAAGAAAGTTTTAGTCTTGTATCGTTTAAGAAATTAACTTCTGTTAAGTGTAGGAGTTTTGGAGGTATCTCTTGCAAGCAAAACTTACTAAACAGTGGCTGAGAGGAGTGTACTATGGAGTATTTGGATTGGGAGACTCAGGATACCAGCAATATAATGTAATACTTCTACAGCTATGTTTATCGTTGGGGAACTACGGTACCTCTTTCTCTCTTGGTTTCCTTTCTGGAATTTGCTCTTTTTATTTTGCTGTTAATCTAGCAATCTAGAAATTTACATTATAGGTTGCAATATCTAGTGTATAATAACCATGTCTAAGTAATACAAGGATAAAGGGGGGGGGGGCAGTGGCGTCTATCCTTCATGTTACATTTTAACTTAAAACATACCCCACGATGAGATTGGTGCTGATTTTCATGTAGGGTGGGATGTAGTTTGTCTCATTGGGCTTTTCCCTCTGCACTTTGTTGGGGATGAGGCGGCTGAAATTTTAGTGGAGGCTATAAATTAGCTACAGGTTATAAGTTTTGCTAGTTATTCTGCATTGTAGGTCATCTATTTATTACTGAACTTTTGTCTATCTTCTGGCTAACTTTCTGTTATCTGCACTCTCTTGCGTGAGTGGTACTTAGAATTCTAGTTAACATTATGTAGCTTCAAACACATAATCTCTAGGCTCTTGCCGAGACCTTATTTTGTAATGTGCCCTGTCACTGCAGTTTGTTACGAAGATGCTGGATAGCAGGCTTTCGGGTCTTGGGGGAACCCGAATTATTGATAAAGGTCTTGGAGATGATCAGCATCCTTCAGGGTATGATCTCGATCAAGTCAAATAAAAGCATTTCTTTATTCTGGATTTCAAACATTAACTAATTTGTTTACCTGCGTGTGCTGTTATCTATTGTAATCTCATTGTTTAGTAGTGCTCAACTGTCGTGCATCATGACCAAGGCATAGTACTCTGTTGATGGGTAGCATTTCCTCATTGCCGTTTTTATAGGTATGAAGGATCTTTAGATCCTTGGATGTCGTCTTTGTGGGCTTCGTTGTATCAAATAAATTCAGGGCTCTTTCCAAATGGAGAGGATTTTGTTGTTGCGGACATGATGGACAAGCCTAAAGTCGTTGTAACTTATCATCCCATTGACCACACACATCCGCCCACATCAGGTAATTGGTTTCCGCTTCCTGGAACTTGCATATGTGGACCAACTTATTTATCTCTTGTCCTTGTGGATGGTATTTCCAATGGAGCCAAAGCTTCAGTATTCCTCCGCTTTGGAATTTGATCGAATAAAGTGAAATGGCTCATTAAAATCTCTGCTTTAGTTTTCATGTAAAGCAACAGTTGGGTCTATGCAATTCTTGGAAATTATATTTTGGGTCATCTGGAAACAAGCTTCCTACATCAACCTCCCCCCCCCCCCCGGCCCTACCCTGGCAGTTACTCCTGGAGGCCTTTGAGTCACTAGTTAATCTCCTTGTTGCTGTTTATCTCTCTGTGGATATGTAATCTGCTACTGTGTTGTGCATGCGAACTAACATACCCTTTGATAGCTTAGTTCAAAGTAATAGTTGGTCATTATATGTGAACTGTTGAATGCCCTCGCAATTATTGTTATATTGCATTCTCAAGATAACGAGGTTGTTTGTTCTTAATCCAGATTTGGAGGCTAGAGCATGTTTAATTGAAAATGCTCGCTTGATGTCTCCTGCAAGAGTTCCAAAAGGCAAAAGCAGACCTCAATGTTGGTTGAAAATGGTATTCCCTAGAGCCTGTAGCATTTTCTGTTCTTTTATTTGTAATGGTTATTAACAAACGATATTAAGCCTATGTGTTTTTTCTTTTGGGAAATAGGAGTAGCCTATGCTGCGGGGTGAGGATATGAGCCCCTAGGCAAGTTGATTTCTTAACCACTAGGCCAACCTTGATCCTCATGACCTCTCTTTAGTATCTTTTACGATTTCGTGGATCTTCCATACTTGCTTGAACTGGTGTTGAGACTTATCGTTGCTTTATGTCTTGTTATTGTTCTTTTGATTTTTCCGCAGCTGAGCATTCATTTACTTGTTACTCCAGTATTTCTTGCCACTTTAGTTGCGGCCAAATATACAAGGAATTGGTTCTTTCGTAGCTGTCAATCTGTCACGCCATTTTGATTTAACTTTGATATTTGAATGGTAATGACATCATAGAGTTAATGGCACAAGCAGCTTTCCTGACTTACCGGACCTTTGAAAACAACTTCTGTTTGAACTTCGAAACTAGACCTTATATCTCAACCTGGTGGATTTTGTTATCCAACCTATGAATAATAATGTGTGATGTATGGTGGAACAAAAAGCAAATGTCGCAAATGTGATGCTTTCGACACTTGACCAGCTTTCATTTTCTGACGTGCATAAGTGTCACTTGCTTAATGCTGACCTGTTCATCATCATGATTCATGGCTCATTTGTCTATAGATGAATTGATATAAGTTTATTCTCTTCAGACAGGAAATGATTCATTAACAAGATCAGGCTGTGGAAGAGATGTCCGTCATCTTGAATTTGAATTTCATTCTACAGTGAGTTGCACACGTTTAATCTCAATTATAGAGCTAGTTCTGCTATACAAAAGAAGTCAAGACTCTTTACGAGCTTTATATTTCATTTTCTTTCAGGAAATAAAATATGAAGTTGGAGGTGTGCTCGAGATACTTCCATCACAAAATCCTGATGCTGTGGATGCTTTTTTACATCGTTGTAATTTGGAGCCTGAAGCACTAATAACGGTGTGTGCTTTTGTTACCCTAATAGTTGCTTCGTGGATGTTTAGTTTTTCGAATTTGAAACATAGTTTAAAGAACAGCTGAACATGTCAACATCAGGTAAAGATTTGTGGTTGTACCAGAGAATCACTATGAAAAATTGGTCTTACAATCACTGGAATTTGAGATTTGGAACAAAAGGCAGTTGATTTTCTGTAATTGTTTGTAAAGTCATGTAGGCAGAATAATTCGACATACCGGATAGAAAAAGAAACCATCAAAAGCAGAACTCTGTTTCATGATTGACAAAGAGAACCAATACATAGTATCAGGATTCTAGTCAATATAGTTCCTTGTAACTTGATAAAACCAATACATAGTATAGATCCTTGCGCTTAATCAGTTTAATCTTTTTCCTGTTAATAGTTTGCCAAAAATATTTGGTTTTTGTTATATGCGTAGGTGTAGGCGTATAGCCTACATGATGCTGTTTTGATTTCTGCCTACTGCTGCGGCTATTGCTGCCACCTTTCTTCTGCCCAAGAATACTTAAAAGACTTTATGTTCATTGCAGGTCCAATCTACAGATAGGGCACGGGAGACTAACACATCTCAAATGCCTATTAGACTGAAAACTTTTGTGGAATTGACCATGGATATTGCTTCAGCTTCTCCTCGACGCTATTTCTTTGAGGTACTGTCAAGTGTCAACTCTGTGTCTGTACTATATGCTTATAGCTATTATTTAGGCATGCAGAGAGTGGACACCAACAATTATGGTGCTCCCAAGCACAGATGCCTGTCAAAAAAAAATTACGACTCCATACCGTGGAGGTATTTCATGTTTCTTGTCACTTTGATGGAGTAGTATCCTTATTATATTTCCAGGTGATGAGTCACTTTGCAACTGCTGAGCATGAGAAGGAAAGACTGCAATATTTTTCCTCGCCTGAGGGGCGTGATGATCTATACGAGTATAACCAGAAGGAAAGAAGAACTGTCCTTGAGGTGATTTTTTATTCACCTTGAAAAGCTAAGCAATTTATGTACCGATATCTCTATCGCTTATGCATTCTTTTTTCTACTTGTGTGTAAATTTTGAATTGAACTTTAGGTTTTAGCGGATTTCCCTTCTGTCCAAATGCCATTTGAATGGTTGGTCCAGCTGGTTCCTCCTTTGAAAACTAGGGCATTCTCCATTTCGTCCTCTCCGATTGCTCATCCTAAAGAAGTCCACTTGACTGTGAGCGTGGTATCATGGATAACACCGTTTAAGAGGAAGCGGTCTGGTCTTTGCTCAAAGTGGCTTGCTGGGCTTGATCCTAAACAAGGTGTTTACCTCATCACTGCTATGATAATTTGTATCTCAGGCTTGTTGTCCAGCCATAGAATGCTAATATATCTTCTGCATAAACAGGGGAACTAGTTCCTGTGTGGTTTCAGAAAGGCTTACTTCCTGCACCATCGCCAACACTTCCCCTTATTCTGATAGGGCCCGGAACAGGCTGTGCTCCTTTTCGTGGATTTGTCGCAGAGCGAGCTGTTCAGAGTCGAAATGGTCCATGGGCTCCCATTATGTTCTTTTTTGGTTGCCGAAACAAAGAAGATGACTTCTTGTACAGGGACTTTTGGCAGCTCCATTCCCAAGATGGAGGGGTTCTTTCAGAAGACAGAGGTGGAGGGTTTTATCCGGCATTCTCAAGAGACCAGCCAAAGAAAGTTTATGTACAACATAAGATGCGCGAGTGCAGCCAGAAAATCGTTAATCTTCTCCATCAAGGAGCGTCCATATACATAGCCGGTTCATCAACCAAAATGCCCTCTGATGTCAGGTCAGCCTTTGAAGACATCATCATCAAGGAAATCATCAGCAAGGAAAGCAGAGACCCTGAGAAAGACCCTAAGAAAGAAGCAGCTAAGTGGCTCCGACATTTGGAGAAGACTGGTAGGTACCATGTTGAGGCTTGGTCCTGAGACCGTGCACACCTGTGTTCTAGTACACCTAGATCCTCGATTCAGTCCTGACTCTAGCTATCGGGTTTTTGGAATTCGACATACTGTTACATAGTAAATTCTTGATTGCATGATATACACCGTATACATTACAGTATATAGCTCCATATTCAGTTTCTTCATTGACCTGCCGAGTTGCAGGATAACAATTCTACCAAAAAAAAACGAGTACAAAAGCAACGTAATGAGCACACCTCAACAGTTTTGTACTGTCCTCAGTTTACTGTTTTTCTACGTCGATAATGAAACTGTAAAGTACATTATTTACAGATTTCGTCTCAAATCTTCTAAGCAAGAATTAATCCAATCTTCCCTTTGTTTCTTCCAATTTCATACGTTATTTATAGATTTCGTGTCAAATATTCAAATTAGATTTGAAGAAAATCAATCAAAATTCCGACATCCAACTTTATTTTGATTTACTTCTTACAAACTCTACTGTTATTTCCGCATTATCGAGCGTTTATAGATACGACCCCGTAAAACGGGAAAAAATGTAATTAGTCTAAAATACCCTTGTGCAAGCTTAGGCAGAAATTTCCCTTATCTTGAAAGGGAGTATATTATCACACAGCATTCCTACCCAAACTCTCATTCAATCTCCTGCGTAACTGAGAAGCTTCAAAGATGATGTCTATGGCGGTCCAACCCAATATCAATGCCATTGTTAAACCCAATCTCTCTCTTAAACCCTTCAAAGTTTCCACCTTTGCAACTAACCCAAAACCATCTTCTTCATTTTCCAAGAAAAATCGCAACTTTTCTCTCTCTGTCTCTTCTGCTGAAGCTGTCTCCGGTGTCGCTTTCGGGGACGATGATTTTCCCGCCATTGATGCCAATAAAGAAGTAATCTTTCTCTTCTTACCAAATTTTTTTTTTGTATGAATTTTGATTTTTATTATCGTAATTGTTTTGATGCTGGTTTTTTTGTTTGAATTGTGTATCTTGAGCTTGAATTTATTGAAGAAATGAAAGTTGTGGGTGGTGTTTTTTTTTTTTTTTTGTAATGGGTGTTTTTGGTGAAAATTTGATTGAATTTCTAGGGAATTTTTCACATTTTGTTGATACATAGGAGCAGCTAATGCTGCGGGAGTGGGGTTATGAGGATTCGAACCCGGGTGTGGGGAAAATTTTCACATTTGATTGTACTATTGGTTTGTTTTGACTTACTAATTCATTGAGTAAGTAAATTTGCCTATAGTTTTAGATTATGATATGGAAAAGTAGAAATGATTTAGGTGAGTTTAATTGGGTTTACTTGAGTTTAAATGTAAGTGCAATGCCTATTTCGGAACCAAAGGTCGTCTTGGCCTAGTGGTTAAGATTGAGGTATTGGGACATTAGGTCCGAAGTTTGAATGGCGCGGATTTAGTGGCTTATGTACCCCCTGGATCCCGAATACAACACAATTTACCCGTCCCTAGAGGCTGGAGTACATGGAATTTGAATAATGAATCCTTGACCAATCAATTGATGATAATGTTCTTGGATAAGATAACCCTGAAAAAGAAAAAAAGAAATAATCTTTGCATTTGTCTTATGGTGTGTTGTAGTTGATGAACTGGTTTGGTCCGAGCTGTGATTGATTCGGTGGTTGTATTGTTAATGTAGAAGCTCAAAGTGGTTGTAAAGCCAACGGATAAGCCGAGACTAGTGCTGAAATTCATATGGATGGAGAAGAACATTGGTCTTGCCCTCGACCAGACTATCCCTGGACATGGCACTATACCATTGAGTCCATACTACTTTTGGCCTAGGAAGGATGCTTGGGAAGAGCTTAAGGTTTTGCTTGAGAGCAAGCCCTGGATTTCTCAGAAACAAATGATTATTCTTCTTAATCAAGCTACTGATATCATCAACTTATGGCAACAAAGTGGTGGTAATATCGCTTCTTAAGTTCTTTCAAAGAATTCACTCTTCTTGAGCTTCTGTTGTATTCTATTGCGCTGTTAGAAGAATCAGTGTTTTTTTACTATTAGGAAGAGTTTCTGCTCAACTGCCATATGCAGGCGATTGAGCAAGTATATTCATGTAATGTTACTTATGAATTGATTTAATTGCTCATTGAGGTGCAATCTCTTTTGAAGTCGATGGTTTATCTTGGTGAATGAAAGTAAAATCTCTTTAACTACGTCTGCCCTGTATGCTCTTCTCGTGTGCTTTTAACATTTGCCTTGTGCTTACCGGCTGTTGCTTGTGCATGATCTTGTTTCTCGAGTTTATGTATTTAATCAGTATGCTCCTTATGTATGATGTAAACTAACCTATGAGTACAGTAGGGTACCCATTTGTCTTTAGATACTTGCACATCTGTTATCTTGTTCTGTCTAGGCAAACAGAAGCTGAAATTCATAGCGGCATGTTGTTCCTTGATTAACATTTGATCTACTTAAACCGTCATAAATCATTCTCTGCTCTACTAAGCAGTTAATGATAACGTTTTGATAGTATTTACGTTTACAGCATGAATCTATTAGGCCTTTGCAATAAAACACCGTCTCCTCCTGGCCAATGCTGTATGCCTGTATGACGGTTCTTTCCCTGATGAACATGTTTATTTTTTTCTTTTGGTTGACACAGATGATGATAAAGATTGTATTCTTATTCGTATTTCTTTGCTTGACTAATTTCATCCAAAATTCCTAGCCAAACTCTCGAATGTTTACATAATTTACAGAATGTGTACATAATTTACAGTGTTTCCCTATCGTATCAACAAGCTTACATTTACATCTAAATCCAAAAAAAGGATTCATCTATGACAAATAAATGAATGAATCAATGAACTAACAAATGAGTGATTGATGATCGAACAAATGAATGAATGAAGTTATTGTCTACTTGGGAGATATTTGCACCTCCTTTGATCTTCCCTGATAAGGTTGTTCCTTGACTCTCCACTTCCTCGGGCTAACCACTTCTTCGAAGAGCTTGGCTTATCGTCAATGTGTTTCGACTTAGCTTAGTTGGCTTCTCGTTATCTTCTCCTACAAACCATTTCAGAAAACATGATTTCAGAAACAAGCTTAGCCATCTACCTTGATATTGACAAGATATGATGAGGGTGGTTAAAGTTATTACCTTGGCTAACATCGAAATCTAGGTGCAGTGTTATCCCATTTTTGGACGCGATTTCCCTGAGAAACCTTACTCGCGTTTCCAAGCCTGGTTTACGTGTGGAAAGTTTCTGTACAATCTCATCATTCACACTTGAATACAGATGAAAATCTATGCATTCTGACACAAATTCCTTCCCATACTTCCTACTGAAATAATCTCGAAGATGTTGAAGTTCTGGGAATTCCCCGATCCTTGAAGACGCGAATACCAAGCTTGCTATGGCCTCTTTCATCTCTTCAGGGAACTCTCTGTATCAGAGCAAAGACACAGAAGTTTAGCTGACATAATCTTTTGATTCAGACGAACTTGTACTGAACTCAAAGCTACAGGAAGAAAGAAATGGACTAATGGAGCTAACCTGTATTTTTCGATTTCTGATACTCTTGTCATTAGCTGATGACAGTAGGAATCTATCATAGCAAGTGTATCTAACATGTACTTGCTCTTTATCACATGCTCAACCTGTAGTTAAACTCAGAGTTAGCGAAACAGAATCGAAAAATCGACAGGAATAGTTAAGAACAGAACTTAAGTAAGGGATGTCTGAATGTTTACACGAAGAACAGCTTCCTTAGTGTGTCCAAGTTTGAGGAGCTCCACGACATCAGAACACGAAAATGAGAGAAGAGACTCCTGTCTGTTCTTCAGGTACGTTATCCGACTTATCGAATCCTGTAACAACGATCGCAGATTTGATGATCTTCTTCCTAACAGTACATCCAATGTTTTCCCCATGTTTGTTGTTTACGCTTTTAGTTTTGCCTCTCAAAATTTGGTGGGCTTAATAGTTTATATAGTCATAAAGATTGACTTTGGTCAAGAGGTCAAAACTACGGAGGCTTTGGAGTTTGGACCGTTTCAACCAAGGTGGCGTAATGGTAAAGCCATCATTTTAAAATTCAGATTCTCCAACATTATACCTCGCTAATCCAGATAAAACACGATGTTATTGACACTCGTTTTAAAGTAGCAAAATAAAACCGACTCATAAAATAACACGAAAATTTGTATTTCAAGAAGTCATATTTACTTAGCAATAAAGGTTTGCCCCGATAATGAAACTTCTTACTCAATCCTATCATTTTGACTTGGTTCCAAGGTGGAGTACTCCCGAAGCCTCAGGAATCTGAGAAACAAAATATATTACGGTACGACACCACGGAACCTTGTACGAAAGAATCGTGTGCACTCGTGGTATTATCATCTCATTCAAAAAATCAATGTCAAACCTCGTATTGTTGAACGAGTTGATGAACACTAGTGAAATTTGACAATTGTGGTTGACTGACAATTAGAGTGGCATGTTCATGGTGAACTCGAAACATCGACGTTTCGAGATCTTAAGAATCCAACCATCGGAATGGATGTTGCGACTCCGGGAATGGTTGACCGGAATCTGTCTGTCATAGCTGTTATCATCCAACATGAGAACTATAGGTGTTTCAGGAAATTTTACAAATGAAAAAAAGTGGCTACACTCCCTGGGAATGAACCATTTTAGATTCTGGCTGCAACAAGCCGGTCTTCCAAGCGCACAAGATAAATCAAAGACGAATTTGTGCACAGGAATCATAAATATAACATCTTGCTCATTCAGTTATAAACCAGGTTTGCAACGAGCCCAAATAACCGTCTCACAAGGATCGCAGTTACAAGAGAGAAATTTCTATTGGCATGAGGTTAAAGAAGAAAAAAAGGGCTATGCCGAGAAGGGTGAAGGACACTAAAAGGAGATGCTTTTAATTTATGAAAGAACATCGTCATCCTCGTCATCAAACTCGCCCATGTGATCTAAGAGGTAGTTTGCGGCCAGTGCCTCATCCTTGTTGCATGCAAAATAGACTTGCAAAACGGTGGCCCGTCTAAAGCCCATGCCCTCAAGCTGCGACACAAAGAGCAAGATCAGTATGTGTTTCAGCAGAGGATTCTGCTATCTAAGAACCTGGAATTGATGCACATATCTCATGTACAGAGATGTATGCCCCAAAAAAAAAATGCACTCTCTGAAATGATAAATAACTTGTAAAACAAAGTAAATACATACGCGGTCTATGGCTTCGCGCTCCTCAGGTGTTACACTCAAAGTTTGTGGCATTGCAGATGCCATCTGTGAAAGCAGATTCCTGTTCCATGAAAAAAGAGGGTTTGAGAGATAACCACAAGTCTATAACCATAAAAGCATTACGTGAAAGAAGAGGAGCATCATTACCCTTCGGCTCCTTCACCTCCTTCGACAGGTTCATTCATCAGGCGAACAAAATCATTTTGATGCTCTTGAATAAGCCTCATCAATTGAGGGTTCTGCTTTCCCAACTCTTGAAGCATCGGCTGACAAAAATCAGAAAATTAAACCTCCAGCCTGACAGATTATATCAGATCAAACATAAACAGTAAAAAGGATTATACCTGCAAAATCTGGGGATTGGCTTGTACCATAGCTCGCAATGCTTGGAACTAGAAACAAAGAGATACAATGAACACGGGTGCAATAACTCAACAGAGTAAAGCATACTCTCTAGATATTCACTTACCTGCTGACTATTACGAAGGAAATCTAAGTTGCCAGCACCAGCATTTGAACCCATATTGGGAAGGCCCTGAGACAGATTAACACAGATTCCAATTAAATGATGGCATGTAAGATATACAAGTGACATTCCCATCTCATTGAAAATGGATAAGCAAACCAGCAAGACACAAATAGCACACCTGTGGAAAAAGATCCAATGGGCTTGCGTTAGGGCCACCTGATGGTGCAGCTCCTTGAGGAACCTGAGCAGCAGGAGGATCTGCAGCCTGTCCAGCGGCAGGAGTGGCAGCAGGTGCTCGAGCAACTGGAGGTACTTCAGCTTGCTCGGGAATTCCCTGACAATTAATAACATCAAACACTAGCTACTCAAATAGCAAAATTCAGGTTCAATTACGAATTTAAAATAGACGATAACAAATTTCCAGCTAGGGGACACACAGTGCACATGCAAAGCACGAAATTCTATATAGGATAACAGGTATACTCTTGGCAGAGAAACAGTGATCCTGGAAACAATCAACGTCGTGGAACAAACTCAAACAAATGTGAAGATTAGAAGAACGACACCAACTCCCCGCCCCCCTCCCAACCAATGTAGGCCATACTAGAGAAGCAAAATAGGTTAGGAGCAGGGCCAGCAGCTTTGAAGGATTCAGGAAGGTAATAACAAACATAAGCAAGCACAGTGCAAAACCAAGTCAGCCACAAACAATAAACATGACCAAAAGTGTAGATGGAAGATGAACATACAGAATATAAATATTCAACAGCCCTCTCAGGATTGTTAAATGCAGCACGAAGAGCACGAACAACTGTATCCCTGTCCCAGCTTCCTCCACCCATATCTAGAATCTGTTGAATTGTCGTCTCTAAGCCGCTTCCCGCGACTAAATTCGATGCAGCTTGACCATAGACATTTGCTTCACCCCTGTTCTTACCAAAATCGATATCGCGGTTAAAGAAACAGAACAAACTAATTGACTTAGCAATTTAGAAAATCCTTTGGTCCAAGGACATGCAAACAGCCAATAATGAACACAAACATAAAACAAGTACTCACGAGGCAGGAGCAGCGGCTGCAGCAGCAGGAGCAGCAACAGATTCTGTAGCAGTCTGTGGCCTACAATGACAATTGTAGCCTCTTAGAAAAAGTAGTTAAAAACATGAACTTAATTTCGCTGACCTATATCACTATCAAAAAGGGGTAGATGTGAAAGCCAAGAAGTCTATAGAAAAGCTGCTCACTGAGGTTGCTGTACAGTTGACGTTGGCAATGCAGCTGGGGGTGTAGAAGTCTGTGCACGGGCCTGTAAGCACCAGCCAAATAGTAAGAGGCTGTAGGAATGAAGTATCACTAAAACACTTAAATTTAGAATTCATATCACGTGTACACATAGCACCATAACTACTATACTCATCTATCCTTACTGAAGACATACCTGAGCAGCAGGCGCTGCAGATGCCGATGAGCCTCCAGATGCCGCAGGCTTGGCCTAAAAATAAGAACCAGAATGTGGAAATAAAATTATCATTATTAATTCAACAAATCCATGAAAATTAAAGGAAAAAGAAACAGACGTCAAATTTCTTTAGTGAGGCATATTTTTTTAACCAAGGACCCCTTTACTGCAGTAATTAGTCAGGGTATTCATGCAAAATCAACTCATACTACAATGTGACTGATTGACGTTATCAATTCTTTAAAAAGGGGAGGGGGGGTGGGTAAAGTGAACAAACTATTAATTTCTCCGAGGAAAACAGGAAGAAAAGAAACCTCTTTTTCCCAACAACAACAAAGTCAAGCTCCCAAAATAACAATTTCTTCACCAAGTAGAAGGACTCAAAGAAAACAAGCATTCTTACACACCAAAGAGAAAACTTACCTTACTCAACATAATAACGAGAAAACTGTTTTCGGCAACATTATTCTCTTCCAATGTTGTTGCATCCTTCAGAACCTTACCCTGATAAATGAGCACCTGTTTCTCAGCTGGGTACACCTCAGCACCCTGTACATTCTCAATATTTTTCTTCACATCTACAACCTGAATAAGCATAGCAACAACCAGCAGGGTCATTCGCCAGTCGCCAGTCACCACCCATCAAGTAAGAAAATATCATTTAGAACACAAGGGGAAGCAGCAACAGTGAATTTCTAAGGAAGAAGACAAGTATAAACCAAATACTGCCAATCTTTTCAAAATTGCTACAGTATACTCGAGCATTCATGTCAAGAGTTTAATTTTACAATTTCACCATTGGCCAGAGTTTGCACTTGAAGCAGCTCCTTCAGCCAACAAAACGAAAGTACCGGACCATTTCCAGTGGTCAACAAACTCAATATGGCTCATAAGAACTCTCGCCCGTAGTCCCCAACCCCCCTATGAAACCCGCTGATCTTTTCATCCTCCCATTCACTTCAACTGGTACTAAAGGTGAGCAAAAAATTTGGGGAGAGAAACCCAATCATCAAGTAATCAGAAGAAGCAATGTGCAGGGAAAATCTTACACCCTTCCATTATCACCAATCTTACTTCAAAATTGTGCACTTCTCCAAAGTTCATGCCGAGAAGATGTCCAACCTATCAACTCAGTTACCACAATTGCCCTCGCACACAAAATCTACGGTATCTTCCGCAAATATCTAGTAAAACCCCCCACTCTACTATAAACCCCACTGCTATTACCTTCACTAACCAGCAAATACCACAAATCGTTTCGTTCGTGCCGGAAATTCCACTCACTTCTATCAAATTCCAAGCACAGGTACCTAATTCCCCAAACAATCGAATCCACATCAATGCCGTACACACGCCCCCAAATCACTCCAAACAAAAACCACATGATTCGATTAATTAATTACCCAAATCCAACTTCCAATCAAACAATACTCAATTCCAAACCCTAAATTCCTCGATTATCGAACTAAAACACTAAATTCACAATACAATCCAATCACAAAAATTCAATTAATCTCAAAATCTCAATTAATCCTAATCCAAAAAGCAGCTGATTAATCCATTCTTACAATTGAACTAATTAACGGTTTCAATTCCAATTAACAATCATAATAATCGAATTCAAAATCACACAAAAACTTAAAAACGATTAATTATAGCAGAGAGGAGAGAGAGGGGGGGGGAAGAGAGAGAGATTACAGTGTCTTCGGGCTTAGTTTCGATTTCGAAATTAGTGCCCTTGAGCGTCTTGATGAAGATTTTCATGATTTAGGGTTTGAACTCCGCCGCAATCGCCGTCGTCGTCTGGAGGTGGATCGCCGGTTGGTGGCGGCGCGTAGCGGATACGAGAGAGGAAAGAGGTCGGGAAAGAGAGTTGAAAAAGGGGGGGGTGGGCTGTAGCAGTTTGCTTTTTAATTTCTCTCTCCTCTTTTCTTTTTTTTCTCTTTTCTTTTTCCTCTTTTTTTTTTTTATTAATTAATTATATTGATTTTTTTATTTATTTATACGGCGAGTTGGTGATGTTGCTCGTGTTAACTTGGACTCTTTTCGTTTTTTTTTTTTTTCAATTAATCTAGTGATGAACTATGGAGTAATCAAGAAGTCAAGAGCGTGGTATTGGATACGATCTCTGTTACCCGAACTCTTCATATTACCTCACGTACCTGTGTCGCATTCCCGACACTCGGACATGGGTATAACACTTGGATCCTTCATTTTAAGGCCAAAAATAAAAGGCTTTTTTTCATAAAATAGGCGAGTCCGACACTTGGACACGCACCTGAATCGAATATTTGAATCCGAGTTAGGATAACATTGGATACGATAAATCGCAAGTTTGAGGAGAGATCCTCGTCGTCTCAAACTAATGCCTTAGCCACCTTAACATTACGCTGTGCAGAATAGTTCTCCAAAATTCATCATGAAGTGATACATTTGAAGAACATTTTACCATCGTCATTTCGTTAATGTTGGTCTTCGTAGCCATATCTGTTTCTATTAAAACAAGGCTTACGAGAACTATCTTTACTACACATAAGTTGCAATCATCAATAGTGGTGCTATTATATGTGTTAGGCGTTTTCTGTAAACAAATCAAGTAATTAGATTATACTCCCTACTAACAAAACGAGTTGAAATTAGATTCGACAAATACACAAATACAGAAAAGAAAAACAGGATTTGGATTAACAACAATGGACAATCACATAAACATACTAAACAAGTAACGCTTGCACATTAAAGTCTTACAAGCTACAAGCTTCAAGCTTCAATACATCAAAGTCCTACTACTTAAGCCTTACCGAAATAAAACATGAACGCAATTTCAAGTCTTACAAGTTACAACTAGCGAATAACGATACATAGCATCTAACAACATGAACAGACTATTAAGTCTTATACAATTATACGCAATACTTGCACACAAAAGATCCCGATATTCTTCGCGGCTCAAAATATATCAAGGGGATACTTGCTTTTGGCAATGCAACCTATCCAAGGGTCATAAACTTCACATCTTAGAAAAAAATTTTTTCCAATTGCATTGCCAAACTACACTATAGCACTTAAATCCGACTCTGAGTGTAAGTTGCCGGACTTAGACCCTTGTACTCATCCAAGTGATCCACGAGGTGTTTCGCGGTCAGGGCTTCATCCTTGTTGCAGATAAGATATTCAGAGTGTTTGTTAAGCTAAAGCAAACTAACACATACGCGATGCATGGCTTGAAAATCCTCCTGAGTCATGTGAATAACTGGTGGCATTTCGGCCGCAACCCTCAAAAGATTTGGCCTAATCCAAGAAAAAAGAAGCGTCATTATTACAGGTAAAGCTGTGAAGTCTTCAATCGTCATGAAAACGTTTAATGAAAGAAATGAGATTACCCTTCAGTAATGTATACTGGAAAATTATTGAAGTATTGAACAGGACCATTATCAAAGCGGCAACTGCTGTAATCAGGAACCCCCTTCACCAAAAAAAAACACAGTTTATACGTTTGCGTGTACAATAATTTACCAATGTATGATTACCAAATTATTGACAAAGATTATACCACCTGACCAACAGGCGGGGCCCCGTGTTCAGCTATGCAGATGCCCAAGGATGAGCCTGAACAAGAACAACAAAATGTATAAGAACATCAACAAAGTTTTAATCGCAAAATGATTTAGGGACGGCTAGCATGAATCCAACTTTGAAACTGTCAAAGAGAAGTTACCTCAACCAACAGGAGACTGTTCATGGGCAAGGCAACATTATTCTCTGCCAGGGTAGTTGTTAAACCACGATCGGACCTGGGCCACCACCCGTAAGAGGAGGGAGAGTCCACGTCATAAACCCAAGGAGGTTCTATCCTAAAAACCAATTGGCAATAGATGGAGTAACTTCTTGGTTTATAAACATATCAACTTTCTCCCTTTTTTTTCAATATGAGTTCCCCTTTTTACTAGGGTACTGGACTTTAGGGGCTAACCGGGGCTCTTCTAGCTCTCTTCGGCTCCCTCATATATTTGCCCATCTGCGCACACTGGACCTTCACAGGCTCACCGGAGCTCTTCTGCCTCTCTTCCGTAGCATCGTAAACCGGGGCTCTTCTAGCTCTCTTCGGCTGCGTAAACTTGATCCATCTGCAACGGGCCCAGTTTGAATCCCATGTCTTGAACCATGGGCTCTGATACCATATTAAACCACGATCGAGCATGGGCCACCACCCGTAGGAGGGAAAGTCCACGTTATAAACCCAAGGAGATTTCATCCTAAAATCAATTGGCAATAGATGGAGTAACTCCTTAGTTTATAAACATATCTAACTCTCTCTTCTTTTCTTTTTTTTAATGTGGAACACTCACAGGTGGAACTCTCTTTAACAGTAGTCGTGTCCATGAGAACCTTCCCACCATACATGAGCACCTGTTTGTCAGCTGGGTACAACTCAACACCCTGAACATTTTCAATCATATTCTTCACATCTGCAACCTGAATAAACCATTAGAAATCAACAATTAGCATCTTAAATCACTAATCACTATTAGTTACATTTGTCAAAAAATTAAATAAACATATAAGGGTACGTAACATGTATATAAAGAGACATTTTTCACCAAATAATTAACGAGTTTTCAAGTACGTACCCTAACATAGTTAATTGCGCACCTTAATATAAACGCCGTCCAGTAAAATCAACAAGCGAAAAGAACGTAGAGAGAACAGTATGTATGTACATTGTAGGTACGTCGTAAAAGCAAAAAAGCTAAGGTAATAACAACAATCAAATTAAAGAAGTACGAGTAGGAGAAAGATAAGAGATATACAGTGTCTTCAAGCTTAGCTTCGATTTCAAAGTTTCTACCATTGTTAGGTGTCACCACGATCTTCATCTTCGTAGGAGGAGAGAGAAAATGTGAGGAGAGATTAGAGAGAGAGTATAATTGTAGGAGGAGCTCTGGAACTGACACTATGTATATTCACCCCTTCTCTAGCTTATTTATAGAGAATGGTGTAAAAAAAAGTAGCTTTTACTACTCGCTACTATTCCATGTGTCCGGGTAAGTAAATTTTTACTTTTACCCATGAGTTCTTTTTCATTCCAACTTCAAAGAAAATGAGTGGTTAGCTTATACGCTGAACCGTTCAGTCACTACGGATATACGACGTGGGAATGAACACAAATAACAACTCGTGTTCAAAATGGCACCCGGTGTGTGCGAGTCGTTCACTGACGGTTAATTTAATTGTAGTTGATCTACACACGTCAAAGTTCAATTCAAGCGAAAGAATAGCTAAGTGGTCGTTTGGTTGCCACTCAAAATCATGGGAATTAAATTCCCATGAATTAAATTTTTTGAAGTTGTTTTGGTTGCCTAAAATCATAAGAATTAAGAAATCATGGAATTTCAAATTCCTACAAAATGAAAGAATTGGCTTACCTAATCCCCCCTTGGTAATTGGCAATTCTTTTGAGAATTCAATTCCTACATGCAACCAAACAGTTTTGAGAAATTCATGTGAAATTCATGTGAATTTCTACAACTTGGGAAGTAGAACTTCATGGGCATTTCAAATTCCCGCATGCAACCAAACGACCACTGAGTACGTTATGTTATTGTTACTTTTTACGTACTCACGTGTATCTTAAGTAGATTATGTCCAATTAGTTATAAAAATCTCTGGTAGTTGATAATAATCCCAAAGATTTTCGTTTTCTATGATCATGCCCGATATGATTAGTTTGCTAGAGAAAAAATCAGCTCTAGGGTTTCTCTTCAATGAGAATAGCTCTTGCATAGCATAAGCTAGTATCAAAAGTTTCCAATAATGTGATGTAATTAAAAGAGGTGCAATGATTCTTGAGATATTCTATACGGAGTATTTGCTAAACTTTTGATTTTTTCACAAAGTGTAGATTAATCACGATTTCGGCTCCATATTTTAGTATATGAAAACTGACTCGGATGCTAGTCCCGACCATATTTTATGACCAAGTTGAACAATCGTGCTGTCTCATACATACTCATTGCTTCTCACTCTCCTATCTTTATCGTCTTAGAACGATACAGAGTTTATATGTTACTTCGTATTATGTTAGTAATTTAGATTACTTGAATGCACGAGACTTAACCTAACGATTTTCCTACGGTTATAGCCAAAGAAAGAAAAATGGCATACGTTGAAACCAAATCTGTGGTGGATCACGTTGGATTGTTGTATTGAATTCAAAAAGTAAGGCTATCCTTATCCGTAAGACTTACTAGAGTCTTAACAATAGTAAAATATTGTTATTATATTTTTTAAGACTCAAATAAGACCCACAAAAATTTCAAGTTTATCCCTCAGACTTTAAAAATCTCGTGAACAGTATAATATATGAGATCCGAATTCCTCTTGCAACTATGCTTAGAGGCTTTGGAAACAATAAAAAGATAATATGTTGGGTCTTAACGAAGTCTTGGATTTCCAAAACCCATATTCAGCGCAAATAATACCATGCTCCAAGGAGCATGGTGATCCTCCTCACACAATAAAGAAGTGAGGATCATACTTAAAATAATTTTTTATTTTTTAATATATGGTCCTCACTCATCTATTGTGATAAAGATTATTATGTTTTTTGTGCTCCTTAGAACATGATATAAGCACTGCATATTCGAACTTCTTAAAATTTGTTTCCCATAATTCTTAAGTTTTAGCTCAAACAATCATAATCTTAGTTAAGACTTCCTCCTCAGACTTACAACGAAGACAGCCTAAGTCTGAAGGATTTGATAGATCAGGCACCCTAGGGTAAGGCTCGTCTGCTGGAGATCAGTTGCTTTTTGAAATAGAGTAAGCTTTGCAGTTAACTGAAAGCCAAAGTCTTCTTGCAGTAATTACACCTACATTTCTAGGGGCCAATTAAGTTGGCTGAAGTGCTGAACTTGAACATAATAGTGCTTAATAAGAATTTTTTGGTTTACTTACGGTGAAACAATTTCATTATTAATTAGTTTTCATTGCGAATATTATCAAGAATTATACGAGTAGTGTTTAATTGCGCAAGGGTGATTATCTATGTCGATCGATGCACGACCTTATTAACTTACATAAGTTAGATTATATTAGGAAATGATTAGTATAAAATTATATGTTCATATTGTGATTGATTGTAATTGATTTGTAATATATTTACCTTCCTAGTTTAGCCTTGTATTACGAGTAATGATCAATTCTTACCTAGGTTAGTAGCATAATTATAGGAGTTATATGAATCAAAGCTTAATCATAACTCCTATAATTATGCTACTAACCTAGGTAAGAATTAATCATTACTCGTAATACAAGACTAAACTAGGAAGGTAAATATATTACAAATCAATTACAATCAATCGCAATATGAACATATAATTTTATACTAATCATTTCCTAATAGATTACTTGAATGCGCGAGAATCAAACACATTTTGTTTCATAGCTTCGTGGTGAGTTGAAGTCGAATACTAGCAGTACTTAGGGCGCGTTCGATATCACTGTCGTTTTCAGTTTTTGGTTTTTTTGTGTAAAAATTTTAGTTAAATAAGTTGCAAAAATAAATTTTAATTGTATGTTTCTATAATACTCATACTGAAAATGGAAACTAACAACTGAAAACTGAAAACCACTTTTTCTGGTTTTAAAAAACGAGGATTTGGTTTTTAAAAAAACTGAAAACTGAAAACGATACCGAACAGACCCTTAGTTTTTTTTTTTTTTTTTGAGAGGAAGAAATCGGCCATTCATTAATAAAAGCCATACGGCATCTACACCAGAAACTGATCAAATCAGCATACAATTAGACGAACTTGAATAAAAATCAACCCCATGAAAACTAAGATCATAAAAACTTAGATAAAACTTTTCGGAATACCCTCTTGATCGTTGATCGATGCTGCCTTGAGCGAGAAGGTCATGAGATCTTAAGTAGTTTTGTAGGAGATGAGATCTACCAAATCGATCGATTTGAAGATGAAGAACCAGCAACGAGTCCATAACCGCA
>JBBYHQ010295303.1:0-21087 GCA_038382645.1 Spergularia azorica
AAAATTGATTAGGCTAAGTTATTTAAAAGTGGTGGGGAGAAGATATCATTAAGGGTAAAGTAGAAAAAAATATAGAAAAAATAGGTTACAGTAGTATTTTTTAGGTAGCGTTTAGCAACACCCTTGTTTAAGGGTCCCATCGCACCGCACCACGCCACCCACCTCGGACCTAGCCGCAGCAACCTTGATTTAGAATTAGTCCTCTTTTTGGTTTCTTGCTTGCTTGTTTGTTTAATTCAATCGGTATGAAACTTTTAAATATGAAAACATTCTTCAATTTAATACAAATTTCAGCCCTAAAACCATTCGAATCAATTTATTTATGAACAATAAATAGGCATACAAATTTGGTTCGTAATTTACGTCCAACACTAGAAGCGGCAGCCCGGTGCACATTAGGCCCCACAATACTAGGTTCCGGGGAAGGATCAATTTTCCCACCACAACAAGGGTGTATATATAGGGGTCAAGCCTTCCCTTGTCGTTTTTTTTTTTTTTGGATAAGAGGGTGCTCCCGACTCCCCAGACTTGAACCCATGACCTATCAGTTCACTATAAGGAAAAAAAAAAACAGAACTGAACTTTGCCTAATCATTAACCAAAATTTCCATGAATTAAAAATTTCCGGAAAATTTGTACAATTTATTACTCGTATCAAGCATTATCCTGACTCCTGAGGGTAATAACTACCATAACTAATTAACTACCTAACATAATTATAAGGATTATTATCAGAAATATAACAGAATCTCTCTCGCCCTTTCTATTATTCTTTACTTTAACCCATCTCTCTAAATCTTTTAGTATTCAGTCTTCATGGATTTTCCTAATATCGGCTGACCGTTGTTGACGAAAATCACACCTACTACTGTGATTGTGACCACAGTACGCAAACCATCGGCCAGGATCAAAGACAATGTCTTCAGCTTCCGTGTATCAGCCAAAGTACTCAAAAACGCCATCGTTGTCAGCTTCAATACAACCCTTAATCGAGGTGAGACGGTACTGATTCGCGTCACAGAAGTTGGTTTCCCAATCAATTGGAGAATCTTGATCCCGAGCATAAGTTGTCGCACAACGACTTTGGCTTCCTGCCCCTGGAAGCCTTCAGCTTGACTAAGTTCTACTGCAAAGAAACCGTTGTTAATACGTACGTTGCGTAGCGGTAAATGATTTCAATTAAAGTTAAAAAAATATATAGCTTTTGAGTTTTTTCTACTACATAAGATATGTCTAATGTTGGTTGCTTTAATAATAGGGACGTTGTCTTTTAGTTTTACATGACCCTGTTATTCTCACAGACAACCCTAGTTTATTTCTCCACCATTGTTAAATCTTTAGTATCCGGTCTCTATTTGGTTATTGCTGAAATGGATTCTTGTAATATTAAACGACCATTAATGACTGAATTCCAACAGCGTTAGTGATCGTAAACAAAGGCCGCAAGTTAGATGCAAAGCACAAATAAAGACTATGTCTTCAGCTTCGAAAAATGTCATTGATGTCTTCTCCGATACAAGCCTTAATCGCGGTGGAATGAGACTGATTCACGTTACAGAAGCTTGTTTTCATATCACAATGGAGAATCATGATCATCGGCACAAGTTGTCAAACAACGACCTCTGAGTTGGAGCCTCCATGTAACAACCCTAAAATTTCGCTTAACAAAAAGTAGAAATAATTTAGAATTGCCACGCCGCAATTGACTACCAAGTCATTTGCTAGGCAATAAATTCAACAATAATAATTAAAACGAAAGAAACGACAGCGGAAGACTTAAAATGTCGAACTACAGTTCTCAAAACCAAATCTAAAAATACATAACTCAAATGAAAATAAGACTCCAATAAATGTTTATACAATCCCCAGCATGCACGACGACCACTCTATCAAGCATCCACAACATCAAAACCTGTCAACTTGTCATCGAATAATGACATAGGCCCCAGAACATGGTAGGGAACGAACCAGAAAGCAGAACGTCAGCATACAGGCTGAGTAAGAAATCACAAATCACAGAGTAATAGAAGATACGCGCCTTGAGCCGCGTAGCTAACAAATAACAAACGATAGTTACATCAGTAAAGACAGAGAGTCAGTAGATCGGTGTGACAACCATCATATCGCTAACGGAATCGTAGAGTCCCGTTATATACATTAATACAAGGCTGGACTCCTACCCCACACCCACCACAATCTCAAACCGACGCGAGATAGAGTACATATAAACAGTTCCTAAAGACTTAAAATGTGCACACCCCTCTTTAGAGATCCAGTAGGATGCGTACCTCTAGGAAGAAAGCCTAATAGGCAGTCGGTAGCTACTCCGGCCAAAATAGTACATTGATCGAAGGTATAAACAGTGATCGGTCAGGGCCGCATCACAATCACTCTAGGTGGTAAACATTATCATACTTTTCTTTCAACCGTTTTACATTCATTATTCGATGGTACGTTATTCGATAATTCAATTTATAAACGGCCGTAGCCGAATTCAACTCTCAACATGAGAACACAAGCGAAAACAAAGCCAACAATAACAACATTAACCACTCGGCCGGAAAAGCCGTGTGGCTGAGCAAGGGAGGCTGAAACGCCGAGAATGGCCGAGAGGCAACGATAAATCGAAAATTGGTTGTGCATAATCGTATATAAGACAAGCTTTGATGGATTGAAAAAAGTATATGATCATGAGTCAAATGGGAATAATGAACGAGTGAATACATGAATAGAGTATAAGGCTTGAATAGTCCAAAGATGAATGATCAACGTTCTTACCTTTCATCGCTAATCCTTAAATCAAATTCTTTTAGCAAAGTTTATGAACTACACCTCCTTGAATCACGATAATCTAGGTGCCCTATCAATCACAAACTCAATCGACAATCCCCTTTTTTTTTTTTTTTTTGATGAAATGTAAGATTTTATTGCTTCCAACCAAATTACAAAATTACAAGGGGCATACCCCAGGATTACAACTCAAAAATAGACTAAGGTAAGCCCTAATACATTAGACCTCTGGCTCTCAGCCAGTTTTTGTCAGGAGTCTTAACATCACGTGTGATCTTCTCTAACCTCCTCCTCACTTCAACAATTACACTATCACTGACTTTACTAGGTAAGTCCATATAGTCATCTACTCTACATTTATTTCTACACCACCAGATATGATAGTATAGATTACTTACCAGTGCACCCATGGCTTGTTTCCTGATTCTTGCTCCCCACTTCTTCTTTGCACACCAATAAAAGGCCTTTTCCAGTGGAATTATAATGCCAGTTTTCCTCTGCACTTGTTCCAGACATCGTTTGCTAAACTCACATCTAAAAAATAGATGTTCATGAGTTTCTGCTTGTTGGTGACAAAGTATACAGGAGTCCTCTGCACATATACCAATCTTCTTGAGTCTGTCTTTTAGTAGGAGCCTCTTCCTCAATGCTATCCAAGTAATGAAACCTGCTTTTGGAATTACATTCCTACACCACAAAAGTCCACTCCATTCAACTTTACTATAATCCCCTTTCATCCACTTGTATCCTTCTCCCACTGTATATTCTTTACTCTTCCACTGTATATGCATGGAGTATCTTACTCGGATTTTGAAAGTAATGCCTGAGAAGGATCAGTTCAGATACCACCCTTTATGTAGTAAAATAAGTCTGAATCATCTTTGCTTTGTAGATGATTTACTTATGTTTTGCAAAGGGGAGGTTAAGTCAGTGTTTTTGATGCTCAGGGGATTTGCAGCCTTTTCCAAAGCCACAGGTTTGAACTTTAATGTATCCAAATAGGAAGTTTATTTTGCTGGGGTGAGGAATAATGTGATTCAAGAAATCTTACAGATTTCAGGATTCAGGCAAGGTAACCTGCCTTTTAGGTACTTGGGAGTACCTATTACTGCAGGTAAGATATCTGTTCTAGACTGTAATCTGCTCACTGAAAGGATTGTGGGAAGAATAAGGGCTTTAGGAGCTAGGAAGTTATCATATGCAGGCAAATTAACATTGGTGCAATCTGTTCTGATTAACTTGCACTCTTATTGGGCAAGAATTTTTATCCTGCCAAAAACAGTAATCAGGAAAATAATTGGTGTGTGTAGAAACTTCCTTTGGGATGGCAGTGAACATATGTTAAGGAGCCCTCTAGTGGCTTGGGAGGATGTCTGCACACCCAAAGAAGCAGGAGGATTAGGTTTGAGGGATGTACTGATTTGGAATAAGGCTTGCATAGCTACATATGTCTGGTGGATTTATGAGAAAACTGATAACCTGTGGGTGAAGTGGATTCATAGCATTTACCTGAAGAAGGATCAGTGGGATAGTTATACCCCACAACAAGATACAAGCTGGCATTGGAGACAAATTTGTAAGATCAAGGAGGAGCTAAATCAGCAATCCCCTATTTCACAAGGTACATCCATAAGCCATAAATCTCACAATTTATTCTAATATATCATGAATCCAAAAAGAGACAATAGTAAATAAACGTGGATAACTTATACCTCCGATATCTTATGACCACCAAAACTGAGTATGACATAAAGGATAAGGTCAGGAACATTTCCTCCAACTTTCGTCCATAAAATCCAAGCGGATCAACGGGAATCAATCTCACACTGAACCATAAACATGAATTAGGATTTATCCACGAATACCAATATAACTTTTGATACAAAGATCTAGGTCTTACCAATTTTTGATATGTTGTCAAGCATAGAGTTAGGAACATATCTATAAACTCTCGTCCTAAAATATGGTTGGAGTCAACGGGAATCCTCAAAATACCGAGGGGCGGAATAGTTCTCGGTTAGATAAACATAGCTCTACTAAAACACCTCCGCAGAGAGCATTCGGTGGAATCTTGGTACGATCTAAATGTTGATGGATTTGTATCGAAACCAAGGTTCTAACGCCACCAACCACGTCCTAATCAAAGTTCGTATGTGAGAGATGTGTGTGTTTGAAGTTGACACAGTAGTGCTGAGAACTTATGCGGGTGGAGGCTACGAAAAGGGGAGAGAGGGAGAGGAATTAGGTTAGGGTTTAATCTGTGTTATGCATTACGGTTTGAGTTAGCTTGGGTTTATATAGAAAAGCCTTAATTTATAAAATTCCCAAAGAGCCCCTACTTTTTCGTATTAGTCAGGTCATAATAGTAAATCAGATTCTCTTAGTCCAAATTAGGAAATTCTAACTTATTTCCTTGAAACTCAACTAACAGTAATCTATTTCCAATAAAATGTCCCATAATGATTTATAAAACGTAACACCCAATTCTAATAATTATCCAAAAATATGGAGTGTTACACTCCAGCTCGACTAAGTACTATTGCAACGAAACTAACAAAAACTGATAAAAAGATTACGGCAAATTCACGTGGTGCTCTGAACTATATCAGATTGCGCGTGATACCCCTAATTTTCAAACTAGTACAATTTGGTGCCCCTAAAGTTTGTATTTTCGATATTTGGTGCCCCTAACAAAGATCGGCACTCGACACCTTAAGGAGCAGCCCGCATGCGAGAATGAAGTTCCTTTATCCCAAACCAGGTTCTTTTCAGCGGTGCTAACGATTTAATAACTATCTTTGTAGCTTCCAACTGTTGAGGAATGGAACCTCTCGGCCGGCCGGCTAGCCCGCATTCCAACTGAGAACATTTTCCGTGGCGCAGCAGTTCTTCCATATTAACTTAGCTGCCCGGCGCTATTATTGGCAGCCCGTTAAGAAAACAAAAAACAGAAGAGAAAAAGAAAGACAAGTGTAACTGATTGAGAATTGCCGTTATGGATAAAATTTCTACGGTTGCAGGACATCTCATCTCATTCGTCGATACGAGAAGCAAATCTAATGATTTTCAGTTTACTTAGTTTGTTTGTTTGTTGAGATCACCCTTTTTGCATCAAAGTCACCAACTAATAGCGACTACTACACAAGAACTTAATAAAGGCATGTGATGTTTGGACCCGGATACATCCGCTTATCTCCAGTCGAGTTAACGCAAATACAACATACAGTCAATATGCGACAGACTCGAGGACTGAGATCTTTATTTCGTACAGCTGAAACCATTCTTTCTATCCTGCACTGATTAAAAGCCATTTCCTTAATTATGTTATTAGCTTTTTCTCTTTTACTATGTCTATTCTCGCCTACTTGTGAAAGCATTATAGCTACGATCTTTCTTCTCTTAATTCAATTTATACTGTTTTTTTTTAAACACCGACCCAAAACAGGCCCCGTCACAATTCAAGGAAGGAAATCGGATATTACAACATTTCTAATTCGTGAATTTCTTGAACCTTTCCTTATAACTTTCTAAGTCCTAACTAGCCTATTAGGATAGGTTTTACTTAAATTGTCCCTCACTAATATGAACTCCGGAAGTAAGCACTATGTTTGCTGATATACAAAGTAGATATTGCTGGACCAACCAATGCTCCTGCTTATGCACCCGACCACGGATACTACTAAAAGAGACTCGTTTTTCCAACTTTCCTAACTGTGATAACGGGTGTACTTCCCGGCTTTAAAGGCTCGGCCCTAGCCTTTCCGGGTACACAAGTTAGGGCTTGCTTTAGGGCTGAGAGGACTCTTGGTGAATCTACCTTTGAACACTTTCTTAACTTTGGAGTTACGAAGGTGTAGCCGGAGTAATTTCGCCTACTCTTAACACCGTTAACTTTTGGCCGTTAAATGATGATTGTGACACTATTGTTGAACAAATTAACATCCCTTAATCCTACCATTCCCCAGAGATTTCTAAATACCCCTTCGTCTGGGGTAGTGAGTTTTACACTCCCCATATTGATGTTTACGCTCCTCTTTATGAGAGGAGTATGTTCCCCGCACTGGGAAATGCGACTCCAATCGAGAGTGTAATATTAATATGTGGAGTGTAAATATTAATATATGGAGTGTACAAATCACTACCCTTTCGTCTGATTTAACCTAAAATCACATTTGCTCGTCTAGACAAATAAACTTTCTTCCCTTAGTGTTTGCAACATTGACTTAACATAATAACATGTGCATGAGAGCTGAAACTCCCGCCGTAGATGAGTATATCATAAAAATAGAATAAAAAACTTACCCATACTTCCTGAGTGCATCTTTAAAGACAGTTTGTTACACCAAAGGGCATAGCTACATACTCGAAATGACCATAGTGGGTTTTGAAGGCTGTTTTCTGATAATCATCAAGTAACATCCTTATATGATGATATTCTGACCTTAAACCCGACTTAGTTAGCGTTTGAAAATAAGAATTTGGAAATTTGTAATCATTTCCATTCCATCATTTGATAATGTGGAATTCAAATATAAATCAAATGTTTGGGGAGGATAATGTAAATCGGCCTTTGGGCCTTGCCTTGCGCAACAAGACTTACCATAGCATTGTAATGTGTACGGTATATATACCGAATGATTATTAATGAGAACGACAAGCAATTACAACCCTAATTAATCTTGTCATGGTATCCTCGGCTAGGTTAACAATACAACCCTAATCCCCAACAACAAATAACCTATCATGGCTGGCGACAAGGCTGGAACTCCACCGCCGCCACCACCACCGGAAACCCCAGCTAAACTTGAACATAATCACCCCTTTTACCTCAGCTCTCAAGACCACCCCGGAATTTACATTACACCTGCTCGCCTTCGGCTAAATAACTATGCCGAGTGGGCGAATGCGATTGAGCTTTCGTTCTCTGCTCGACGAAAGTTCGGATTTCTCGATGGCCGCATCACTACCCTCGTGCCTCCGGCAACCGCTGACGATTGGGCGGCAGTCCAGAGTACACTTGTTGCTTGGCTCATGAATACGATCACCAAGGAAGTCTCTGAACTTCTCGGTCGCTATACCGACCCTAAAAAGCTATAAGACGATCTACGAGAGCGGTTTGGCGTGGTGAATGGCCCCCGGATTCACCAACTCAAAGCTGCTCTTCATGCCTGTGTTCAAACCAAAACTATGTCCGTGGCGGTTTATTACGGTAAACTCTAGGTTATTTGGGAAGAATTGGCTAATTATGACCCTTTGATTACGTGCAAGTGCGGGAAGTGCTCGTGTGATGTCGGCAATCAACATCAAACTCGGCAGGAGCGGGATCATCTACAAGATTTTCTTCTTGGCTTGGACTCTGATTATTATGGTACTCTTCGATCTCAGCTTCTCTCAATGGAACCTCTTCCCACCCTTAACACTGCCTATCAAAAGGTTTCCTTGGAAGAGAGTGTACGCGGGTATGGTCAGGCCAAGGAGGAGTCGCTACCTGTGGTGTGTTTCGCCGCTCGCACTGCTTATCGGCCTCCCCTTGAGATGTCACTTGTTTTTTACCTACTTGGATTTGATACAAATTCATGGATTTGATTCAATCCGTATATCTAAACACTCTCTTAGTGAAGTATTTTGCTCCATGCAACTCATTGAGTAGCTCCTCAATTAAGGGTATAGGAAACATGTCTTTGATGGTGTGTTTGTTCAGTTGTCTGGTCACTGCAGACACTCCAACTCGGCAACTCCCAACCTTCAATTTTAAATTACCAATACCACGAGAGAGTCAAATGGGAATATGGGATACTCCTTGGTTAAATCACTCTATTTTCCGGTAATTCTCGGGTAATTTTCTCTATTATGACTTTCTACCCGAAGGGGAATCTGTAAGGCCTGAAATACGCAACGTCAGTACCAATGTTTGAGTGGAATTTGGTGGTCGAAGGCTCCTTGAATTGGACTAGCTTCATAGCTTCATTGTGAAGATGAAAAGTCCAATCTCCGTGGCCCCATCAGACTATCGGGGTACTTGACAAGTTGACATGAACCAATACTTCTCCGGCTGGCAAAAATCCAAGCACGTCCATTATGTGGCTCACCTCAACCCGTTTGAGTATACTACTAGGGTTTGGGTTGACGGGGGTCCTTCAGTTGTACTCGATTTGATAGTTGCGGATTTTGTTGTCGCGTGAGGTAAAATTTCAATAAAATCAGTTGCGTTTGATCTCAAAAATCCAAGCACCTCCATAAACTTTAGTGGTGGTTGTCATTGTATTGCAATAAATGGACTAGGAACAAAAAAAGGCATGAACCCGTGATTTGGGCTTTCCATACTCCTTCATTACCCACAACTCCGTTAAATATGGAAGTTCCTGGTGGTGGACTACTATACCAAGCGTCCAAGCTCCAGTGCGGATCACCCGTCCCACTCCGTGTACCCCTCCAATCACGTGCCACCATTTCATTATTTTATCTTTTAAACATTATATTTTTTTGGAAAGATTTATGAAATGGTAGCACGTGATTGGAGGGGTACACAGAGTGGGACACGAAAGTGGTACGGGTGATCCGCACTGCACCCCACACACACACCCCGAAAAGCAGCAACAACGACAATCGAGTCACAAAATGATTTTTTTTTTTTTGACGTAAAGAGTCACAAAGTGATTTGGGGTCGGCTAACATAACTCGTCATATGTAAAACCCATCAACATTTGCATCAAAACAAAACCTTTATACACACAAACCAAGCTAAAAATACCAAGAACAACAACCAATTAGCTCCTCAACAAAGAAAAACACTCATAAAATTATAGAAAAGGCTAATCTTTTTAACATTATCATACATAATTTCAGTGCCCAACATATCAAAATCAAAATCCCATAAAATTGGCACCCGAAAAAAAAGAGGAAGATGAACCTGTTAAGAGGGTCTTGTTTAAACATGTTAAGAGGGGGTTTCTTGTTGGCTAAAGCGAAGTGGATGAGGCCAATACGACACCGTTTACTGGAAGAGTAGGAGTCCTTAGCATGGTCAGGCAACTCATGCCCAGTTTCCAAGCACTTGAATCTCCCATTTTCCAGTTTTTCGAAGCTGGGTTCTCCCAACAAATTCTTCCCTTCCTTCTCTTCAACTACACTCTTCGATTCCTCCATTCTATTCTCACTCTTTTTTCTGCTCTCAACTTCTTTTTTTCTTGTTGGTGTTAAGAATGAACGAATGAATGTATGAGGAAGTGTTTTTTCCTGTTCGTGTAGGGTTTGGTTTCGAGCAAGGAAGGAGCTTGGTGGAGAAACGACCCCCAAAAGATGTACTCGGTAATAAACCTCACCCAGACCTGATGTTACAAAACTTGAGGATCAAGGTTAGGAATTTAACTTGTCTCGTGTTCGAATCCTCATAGTATGCCCAATTATGTACACGGTAACATTAGCTGCTCCTTTAAAAATAAAGGATCCGACAAATTTATGGTGTTGGTGGTTATTTTTAAGGAACTAGACTTAAAATAAAACAATGCGACTAGAGTTCCAGTCCATCTAAAAAAGTCGGATTGAGGATAGATTCAACACTATTTTTTTTTCAAGTATGGATATGGTCATATGGCTAATTAACCTTGACTCAAGCTTAAAAATCCAATCCAAATTAGCTGTCCTGGACGTCCGAATTGAATCCGAAATTGATGATCTGAATTCAGACCAAAACTCCAATGCTTGAGTTTAAGTTGCGTCAGCACGCTTTGTAGGCTTTCGTTTTTAGTTGTGCCCCTACATATAGACCAGCATGTGGTGTAGACCACATTGCTTGGGTCTTGTAGGTCGTGCATGTGTTGTGCCTTTGTGTTGGGTCGGGCAAGGCTCAAAGGTTTATGAGAATGTTTGGACGGTAACAATTAGAATAGATACATACAACAAATAGAAAGGTTAAATACAACAAATAGATGAATTTCTCTCCGATATCAACAATATAGTTAAGAAACCATTTCCGAGTTCTTGTTGAAGAAATCAGACCCAGTGCTGTACTGCCATGGCTATACGCTAAATTCGTAACCAAGGTAACGAAGCCACAACTATTCGTTGGCTTAATAAAAAACCCTAAGTAAACAAGTCATTCCATTTTCTCTCCTCAGCCATAAAGAAGCCATTGGAAGATTTGGAACCCATCTTCCCATCTAGTTGAACAAAGAGAATTCAAGGACAAATGCCCTATGTGTTGTGCTAAACACTGCTTTCATTTGCACTTCAAGAGATATATACAAAGGTAAAAGAGAGACCAGCAAAAGCAGATACTTTCGTCGACAAATAGGCAGCGGAAGAACATGGTCTCGGTATCAAAAATAGTTTCGTGTTTTTTACCATGTTATCCTTGCACTTATGCACTAAATCTATTCTTCAATATACAACTCTTTTCACTTGATAGTTACTCCTTGCACCAGGAGTGCAATATCCGTGGTATCCGTATTCACTCCTGCATCATGCTTATACCAACACAGGCTTAGTGAGTGGTGACTGGGAAAATCAGTGACGCCAAATATATCACTGGTAGTCTTCGATGTTCTCAACCACTGAGGAGGCGGTAGAGTCGGAAGCAGCATCATCGATATTCAAAGACGAGATTTCCCCACAAATGGAACTCTCATCCTCACTATATACTGATGGAGCAGCCGAAGATATGTCTGTGGTGGTGGCAGTTTCTGAGTGTGAAGGCGACTGGGAAGATTCCATATCCTCGTGTTGTAGGCACCAGTACATGAGGCTAGCAGTCAGGGTGAGGATCATCTTCTGGTTCACCTGTTTAATGAAAAAGAAGCGTAACTAATTAGTAAGAAGAACAAGAAGGGAGAAAAACGACAGGTTTTCTTTGAGCAGACAGGAAAGATGACATATCATGCACACACTTTCCCTAAACTTTTTAGATTAGCACATTCCTCCAAAAAGATTACTCTCACGAGCTCTGAGGCGAAAGACTTTGTCTACTAATTTTATCTCATGGCAAAAGTAAATTCGATTACATTTTAAGGCATGACTAGCTGCAGAATTACCTCCATAATGTCCTCGGGCAATAAAAAGACGGAGCATCCAAGCTTTCTAGCAACACTAATAATGTACGTAGCATTTAACCTCTTCTCGTCATCTACAAACACATGAATAAAAGAGATATAAGTGAGAACAGTCAATTTCAAAACAAGAACGCATATTGATGGCTTGCAGTATCCCAAAACTATGATAACTGTGTAGAGATAGTACCTTTTTCGCCTTTAGTGACAAGGTTCCAATTGACTACCCTGGGTTCCACAGCACTCAAAAGTTCAAGGAAGAACAACCCACTCGAGAGGCTTTTATCCTGAAACAGCATCATTGGCCTCATAAAATCCATTTCTCAAGCAAACAGCAGACAAGAAAAAAATAAACCAACACTACCAATAAAAACTCACCCTAAAGCTCTCCATCCGGGATCTTCTCCCCGAGCTTTTCACCTTCAGATTTGCCCAATTCAAGATGTCTCCATCACTAATCTCCTTTCCATGCGAGTAAAATCTCAGGTTCTTCAAAAGTTGGAGCATGTTACATCTCATCAATTGCCACAGGAAAGCTGGAAGAACACGAAAGCATCATATTTAGCAACTACAATATGCATTCTCTCAACCACCAAGGTAAATAGAAAGGATCCGAAAAATGCAGAGCTCTACATCCCAATTCTACCCAGTAAAACCAACAGAGACAGCTCAATACTTAAGCTGGACCAATACTCTGAAATCATAACTCATAAGCTAGCACAAAATATGATTGCACTGTTTTCTAATTATATGACAATCCACTGGTAACCCATCATCTAAACTGAATACGCAGGACCACAATGAATACCGTTCAACCAAAATAGCAATCAAATGGAAATCAGGTGGAGATTGCAATGCATACCAAGAATTAGTTTCTTATTTCCTTGTACAATATCATTGCCAGCGACATTTACAAGGGAAAACTTCAATTGCTTCCCGATTTTTACAACTTGATTGCAGTTCTCCACTTTTCTGAAAGGCATTTTTATAGGAGGCTTTGTTGCCTGCTTCCAGTTGACTGTTCCAGGAGATATCTTGTCTAGAACTTCAAGAAGTACCCATCTGCAAAACAAAACCAATAAACAAAAATTGTGTTAAAAAACACTCAAAAGCTCATCAATTCCCAAGGTCAGCTATTTCTGAAAAGTCGCAGGGAATCCAAGCGTGGAAACACATGATGTTAAGCATCTTGAGGCTTGTGTCGTTGAATAAAACACTACCATTTCCTTTAGTGAAATATGAGTAATTAACAACTTTACTTGTGGATCCCATACTGAAGCAGCTAGTGTTAATCTAACAAAGGAGTAAAAAAACTCACCCATTTCTTACATCCTCAAAAACATTGTTGACATAAGAGGCAATACCAAGACTATTCATCCAAAACCTGAAGCACCTTCCTTCCCTAGATGTCTGCACATCATCCTCCATCATCTCTGCAAAGGAGACCTTTTTGCTGTCCATTGACAGACCATTCCTGGAAAAAAGGTTGAGATTGTTCAATGGATCCAAGTCACGTGTAAAAGGGAGGAGAGAAGAATCCACCTGACCAGTGTACATAATTTACATACAGGGACGAGATAATAACAAATGCACCACTACAAACAATTTCAACAATAAGGAAGAGTAATCAAATAACTTGAAATGACGACACCAAACGGCAAAAAGTAATAGCCACTTGGCAAGAAGTAATAGCGTTAGGCGTTCGAATGAATATTTCTTACCTCAGCTTAAATATTTGAGAGATGAACGCAAGATTCAGATTCGACGAGCCTTCAACAATATCCATGGGATCTAAATATCTTTTGCAGCCCATTCTTACTGCATGGTCAAGTACTAGAGTCGCCCTGTCAGTCGGATCCTTAGCATCCAATGTGGCTGGATCGCAATGCTCGGGTGCAAGAACATTAAGCAAATATGTGTAAGCTTCCCCATCCTACAAATATATAATAACAACTACACATCATTTTATGAGGGATATAATACTAAAATAGAATTTTCATTTGGGTGCAATAAAGTACTAGGAAACCATTCTTTTAAGTATCTACCTTATTCAAAAAGCTTAAATTTTACAAAAAATATAGAAGAGTTATATGGACAAGTCGACAGAGAGTGCAAGACTTGAAGAGTATTGCCACCTAAAGATTTCTATCCCCAGATTTCAGGGGGTATGATGCATTACACTTGAAACCATTACTTAGGATAGCACTTCTATCCTTAAGCTTTTATGAATGTTCCGTATGAAGGATCGTCTCAGATCCAATGGATGCATGCCAAGGCGCGATGCGTTGAGTATCTACCTTACTCGGAAAGCTTACAGTTAAAATCAAAGAGATGATGTATTATGTATAGAAGAAACTTGACAAGGCCATAGGGGCATGCAACACTTGAAGAGTATTGCACTATTGCCCCACAGGAAATTTGTTAACCCAATTTTTATGGGGTATGATGCACTACACTGAATATCATTACTCGGGATAGAGCTTTTATTCTAAAGCTTCTCTGAACATTATGTAGGGTTAGGAAGGATCGTCTCAGATCAGATGATGCACACTTATTATGCCAAGAGGCGGGATGCGTTAACTATGGCAGTGGTGTTGTCTACTAATTTTCACAGAAGATTTTCCAAGCAAAAAGACTGTCCAGCACTTATCAAATGTTCAGACCGATGCTATCTATAGCACAGAAGGCATGTGTAAAGAACAACCCAGAACGATCCAGGACAAGGTATGGGGTCATGGGGATGAGTTACTTAGCAGCACTTTTTCGTACCTAGATGAACTCCAATTCTGTGGATTGTTCTACAGAGGGGGTTTCTACCTTTGAAAGGTATATTCACTCTATCACCATGGGGCGTAGGCTCCTTTCAGTACAATTAAAAGAAAATTTTGCTTTACAAAATACGAAGGGAGGAGTAGGCCAGGAGTGACGGAAAAAATAAAGGTATTTGCTTCGTAGTAAACGGCGTACTGCCAAAGTTCATGTTTTAGGTATGTCATTTTGCTGCTGTTGTCTAATATATTTAGTTGGACCACAATCGTCAAGCTGGCCAACAATTGTCTATCCCAAATTACGTCATGTTAAGAGACATTGTGCAGAGCATGGTTCTGAAGCCTCAGCCGGCAACGACTTAGCAAATATGTCGGTAGTATTCAATTTTTATCCAAAAACCCAATGTCAGTTTGTATCACTAAGTTAGTTTTTTTAAGATCTAAAACGCCTTTTTTGCATGAGCAGTGGTGTTCTGTGGTTCGACCTTTGTAGCTACTGCGTTGAGCTACGGCTAGAGTCTCTTGTACATTGATGAGTACTTCCTCTTGGTAATAAAGTCATCCTTTACCATAAAGAAACAAAAATAAATAAATAAGTAGATAAAAAAAATTATAGGCCAAATGACAAGGTTTATTCAGTTTCCCAAGTATGGAGTCCGGAAATTGTTAAGCAGATATAGCCACAACAACTAAGCCTAATCCAGGAAGAAAACAAAAGGAACCGCTTAAAAGAGTTCAGACCAGTAAGGACATGACACACTTGTGAATAGCCTCAATAGTAGTTATAACCACTCCCAGGAAAAGCTAAAGGGAGAGTTGTGGCACAAATATCCCAAAACCCAACCTATTATGCAACTGCCACAGATTAAATCTAAAATAACGCTAGCGTTTTATTTTTCACTTAGAATGAGAACAGGGGCGATCATTAGACAAAAAACTAACCAAATACAATTACGAGAATTACTCAAGACAAAGCGGACAAAAGTGGCAGAACAGCAAAAGCCTAATGAAGCAGCTCCTTTTAGATCTAACCCCTATATCAATTTTTAGATTCAAATTTTTGCAGCTCGCATTTCAAATTGTCCTGGAAATTTATCATGGTAAAATGATTTAAGCTATGGCCTTAACAAGATCTTTCCAGGAATTAAGATTACTTGCACATTGAAATTTAAGAAAGTGATAATTTAGATCGCTGTATGTCTGCAAGGGATAACGATAACCTTTGCTTAATATGACAACAAGCCTGCAGTAACCCTATAACCAGCCCTCGCATTACAAGACACTAATCCGGAAAGAGTCCCCTCAGAGGAGACATTACCCAAACACATAATAAATAGGATACCTTTAGGTCTGATGAGAAGTTGTTAACAATCTTTTTGTAGCCAGCTCTCTGAAGATGAAAATTCATCCACTTAAGCAAGACTTTCTCCGGGGATAAACCCATTAGCTCCTCAATGTCCTGTAATCATTACCACACTGTCAGGGCCCATCTTGAATCTAGCCGAAAAGGAGTAAATGAACAAAAAGAAAGAAAGCATACATCTGCATCATCAGCCAGTTCAACAAGCTGTGGTGTTTTTCTAAAGTTTAGATCTGCTAGCAGTTGAATCTGCAGCAATAAGAAGGTACAATGTTAATTACATTACCACCTCTACTTTGTCGTGAGTTTAATAGATGAGAAAAATCAAACTACAATTCTGTAAGAACATATTTCTCCTACCATACCTTGATAATTTGAGAAATTAACCCTAGAACCAAATGCGGCTGCAAAAAAACAAAGGAGAAACTCAAGTTTAGGACTTAGTTATCGGTAAGATTTCAAGTAGCACTAACTAACTATATTAGACATACCCTGCCTTCAACCAAGTCATGGGGGCCAATATTAACCACAGTACAGCCAATGGCTTTTGCAGAGTTAAGGCAAAGAGTGTGGTTTTCATTCCTCTCCCATGGATTAAGAACCCTTTTTGTATTTATCGCTCTTTCATCAATTGTGTTCGGAACAGCAACATTTATAAGCTTACTGCAATTACACAAGTCATCAGCATCCCTTACAAAAAAAGAACTTGATCTCTCAGCTGGGAATTTGAAAATTAAGACATTGGCAAGACTTTCTTACCAAAGAAGAACTCCATCTTTTGCGAGGTTAAAAAGGTCGTCATTCTTTGGATCAAGAGGAAGAAACTGTTGTAAAAAGGGGTCGTCACCAAGATAACTGTTTATGTGATGGACATAGCATCCCTTCTCGGATTGACTAATCGTATGAAGAAGGGTAGTTGTCGCTGCCTTCAGAAACGCTGAGGAATTCTTAGAACCCCCTTTTTGTGCTGCCGCTCGAGCTTGGAAGCTTAGATGAACCTGCCATTGTCAATATCATACTATCTGTCACATCTTATAGAATAGCATATATAGTACATCCAACCTCCAATCTTGCAATTAATGAACAAGTAACTTCTCGAAAACTATAAATGTAAGCATGAATAACGCACCACTTCTATATCCTCACTATAATTCTACTGATGCATCAAATCCAATCATACATACATACATACAATCTCAAAAAGTGGACAACAGAATTTCAAAATTGAAAGACAGAAGCTGAGCAAGTACTGTACCTTAAGAAAGCCCTCAAAATCGATTTCTTGATTCATATCCTCAGCCGACTCACTCAAAACTCCCTTAATCTCTTCCTCTTTAAAGTTTTGACTAAAAGCCTTTAACTTGGCCATTACTGGTGGTAAGTCTTCCAAGGTCACTTTACCATTTTGTTTCTTCACTGCATTATACTACAGCACAGAACCAACAACCATTTTAAGTACCAATTCATACACACTAACACGACATTGCAAATATGAAATCGTAATTTGTAACACAAGATAGGACCTCCAACCCAAGTATTACCCTCGACGACTAAAACTTGGATAGGACCGTCTTACCCGAGTTTTGTCCAACAACACTGACATAAACCCGAAAAACGCAACTACGCAAAGAATTAATCAAAAGAGGTTGTAAAGTTAATTACTTTAGAATTGAGGCTCCGGAGTTCGACTTGAGTAAACTGGCTGTGAAGCAAGGGATCAGAAACAACAACACCCGCATAACCAGACATGTCTCCAATACGCAACCCAACCAGTCAATCTGATCAGGCAAACAAGATGAAATTTCCCCCAAAATTTCAGCAGAATCAGCACCAAACCAAACTCACAAACACTAATTATTATTTGGTTTATTATATTCCTGCCCACAAAATTCAAATAATCAAAACATTATACTAAAATGAATATCACCAAATCATCATATTGTATAATTCCAGCATTTATTTATACATATAATTATTCAATTCAATGCACCGTTTTACCCATCAAAGAACAAACAATTTGCCCATTTAAATTTGAAAAATCAACTGTTACATTGATTCAACAAGCATTTAATTCATTCATTACCCATTAATTAATTTTCCAATCTTAATAACAAAAATTTCAATCATATAAACTAATTAAAAGCAATTGAAATTTTGGGCATACCAAAGAAAATGAAACAAACACAAACAAATTGTGTTCTTGAAGATTAAATCAAATCCCCTCACAAAAATCTTTTCTGGGTCAAAAAGTTTGACTCTTTTTTCTTCAAAAAATAGAAACTTTTTCCTTTATTTTTGGAAATGAAAATCTGGGTATATCAGATTTGGGGGAGATTAGGAAGAAGAATGCGTAGGAAAAGAGCAAAGGCTGTGAAAATTCTTGGGTTTTTTTTTTGGGGGGTTTTTTTTTAAATGTTTTTATTTGTTTATTACTCCGTATGAATAAAAACATGTAAAAATTAAAAATTGCCTTTTTAATTCCTTTTTTTCGAGGTTGTTAAAATTAGTTGTTTATTCGGTAGGGGTGTGAGGTTCACACGTAAGGGTGGGCACCGATCCAACTCACCCGAATCAGATTTTGTCTTGACTCGGCCACCTCTTTTTCGCATGATGATGACCTGATGATGAATTTGTGCCAGATTTTGCCACTTTTATCCTTCCTCTTGACACTTGACAGTTGACAACTTGACATTAACTTCTTTGTTACACCTTGCGTTTTTCGGGTGTGTTTGGCCAACCTTCTGAAGTATTTCTGGACAGTTTTTGGGTCCTAAAAACTGAAAACTGGCCAAACACCCAAAACTGAAAAACTGTTTCTGGTTTCTGAGAAACACTTCCAATGTAAATTTGTTCATCAGAAGTAGAAGCTCCAATTTGGAGCTCCTCCTCCAGAAACTGTTTCTGAGAAGTAGTTCTGCAAAAGTTGGAGCTTGGCCAAACCGACCCGAATCATTTTGGCCTTTTTCTTGCCATTTTTGGCATTTCTTACCGGGTGGCTGTGAAGTGTGAAGTATGATTGTGTGAACTGTGAAGTGTGAACACTCTTTTGGGTCAAAAAAAATAAATAAATAAATAAAAGAATCATTATGAACACTCTTTTCCTTTCGTTATTGCGATGTAACATCGAGTGTATAACGGTGTAAGGAGTAAACATGACAAACCTGATCCAAATCCAATCATTCAGTTGCAATATAGTTTGAACATCCAAAATGCATTTAAGATTGGATTAACTCTAAAATATTCTACAATTATCGAAAAGTACCGTAAGAGACTTCATATTTACGGTACATTATATATCACGTTGTTGGGGTGCAAACCCAAGTCCCACATCGGAAAAATAAGAAATTAAAGACTTCCTTATAAGGGATTACCAAACAAATTAGTATGAGGCCTTTTGGGAAGGAGCCCAAAGACAAATCCGTGAGGGTTAGGCCCAAAGCGGACAATATCATACTAATTGGACTGGTAGTCCCCAGACGCAGGGGCCCAACAAGTGGTATCAGAACCCAAGGTTCGACTTGGGTCAGGCGCACAACGTGTGGATAATGGATTTGCGGAAGGTCCACGTATGACCAAGGCCGGCCCTGAGGTAGGGCAAGGCCCAGGGGCCCATGCCAAAGGGTGGCCCAAATTTTTCGAAATGGGCTGCCATGGAAGAGGGGGAAAAAAGTCCAGAAAAGATTATGATACGGTATCAAAAAAATTCTTGCAATGCTTACTTCCCTTCCTAAACTTTAACATTATCCTTTCAGTTGCCTAATAAAGATGAAGAGATTTTATTATTACCATAAATTCTAAAATATCCCCATTATAACTTGTGTGTAATTTCTAACGGATTGAACCGACTATATGTGCACCTCTTCGGTTCGTAAATTTATCTCTTACGGTCTTTGTTAATTGTTTGATTGCAAATTGGTATAATAATTTTTCATCATTAGTTCTGGTTTGTTTATAAATAAAAAGTGAGACATTAATAAGTTTTTACTAATGCAAGTAGCTCGATAGTATTGATATGATCCGTGAAGGTAGAGATTATGAAATAGAGAGAGATTATTAATAGCATATATGAAGGTAGAGATTAGAGTTCGAGAGGGAGGAAGTTAGTCGTTTTAATATAGTACTCCGTATAAATCCTTTTTACCATGGACTATGGTATTTGTTTGGCTAGCATTATTAAAGTCCTTGTAGTTTTGAAATTTGAACTCTACATTTTTTTAATAAGGACCACTTAGGGGCCCCTATAAGCTCTTCGCCCCGGGGCCCCTAAACCATAAGGAACGGCCCTGCGTATGACACGTTGGGAAAGCATTGGTCGAGACTTGAAGGTGGCGTACATGCACCTAGGAAATCCCGAAACCTAGAAGGTACGAAGACTCTTCGGATACGGTGTAGCCAATTCCCCAAGAGTGACATGGGCTTGCAAGACCTGGAGTGGGAACATGTGGTGCAGACATAGCTCAAGAGTGCATGGGCTCATGGTTCAGTAGTATGTGATGCAGACGTGGCGACTTAGGTAGCATGGTGTGTCGGCTAAGGGGAGGCGATCAAGACTCGAGAATGTTCTTGGCCAGCCTGGTTAGGGACGGTGTGCCCTAGTTTGTGGGAATTGCGCGTGGGTGTATCCTCTAGCAGGGATCTCAGACCTCGCAAAATCTGTGCGCTGCTAGCAGATTGTCGCTTGAGGGGAGGTTATAAAATCAAGGTTCAATGATGGGTCTTGGTTTGAGGGAAGGATTGTTGGGGTGCAAACCCAAGTCCCACATCGGAGAAATAAGAAGTTAAAGACTTCCTTATAAGGGATTACCAAACAAATTCGTATGAAGCCTTTTGGGAAGGAGCCCACAGACAAATCCGTGAGGGTTAGGCCCAAAGCGGACAATATCATACTAATTGGTCTGATAGTCCCCAGATGCAGGGGCCAACACACGTACACCGTTCATTAATTTTTTTATTTTTTATTTTTTTTGTATTTTCTAAATTAATTTGCAAATAACTAAGAGGTCGTTTGTTTTGAAGGACTAGAGGGTGGGTTGGGATTAATAATCCCAACTAGTTTTTGCGCCCGTGACAATCACGGGACTGTTATATATCTCTTCTATAACTCTTTTCTTTGGTTAAATTAAAA
>JBBYHQ010295317.1:0-21084 GCA_038382645.1 Spergularia azorica
TATGGTAAGAAGATTGGGAGGAGACATTGGAAGAGTAAGTGGGCAATATGTGGCTTGATAGCAACGATATACATGATCTGGTGGGAGAGAAATTGCAGAATTTTTCGTGAAGAAGAGCATAGTGTGGAGTTTATTGTTAGGCAAATTAAGTTCAATGTTTGTATTCGAATATTTAGCTACTTAAAAGGGCTAGAAGATGAGGAAATTTTCAGCTCCTCATCATTTTGATCCCAGTGGTTTAATTTTTTGTAGGCTCTTGCTGGATTTTTTCCCTTCATGGAAAAATAAAAAGCACTAAAATTTTGCTTGCAAAAAAAAAAAAAATCATATTCATCAAAACAATCATAAGTTTTACATCAAGTAGGGGGTCTCACTACACTTGGGGGATATTGAGTGTAGAAAAATGGGTGCGACATAATGGGATAGGGTAGAGGGTGCGCCGGCATAATGGGGTCTCACTACATTTCCTTATTGGGTTGAGTTGAGTGTTGAAGTAAAAGTATCGAATGTTGCATCGGCATTTCCTTGTTGAGTTGTGTTGAAGTGGTGAGATCCTTGATAAACAGGCAGCAACATTGTCCCTCCTTCAGGGGGATGCACAAAATATCCTTGGGGCACCATCACACTCATAAAGTCCTACGAAACATATTGTCAAGTAATTCATCATATTCATCATAGTGATATCTATAATCATATTATTGGATGGTATAGTCACCATACTTAGAGCTGTAATCCGAGTTATTATTTATGTCTATCATACGCACCAATATGATCATTATATTCATCATTTATGATACTATATTAAGCACATGGAGACCTATATTCATGACATTCACTACGCCATAAATTAGATTTAACACCGGAATCTTAAAAACCGGTGTTATTAAAGTGTAAGACACCGGTTGTCAGTCACCCGGTGTGTTATGTATTAAAAAAATAAAGATATATAATTACTGCAACATTTAACACCGGTTATAAAGAAAACCGGTGTCTTATATGTCTCCAAGAAAAAATAAAAAATAAAATAAAAAATTAATTGAACACTTTAGACACCGGTTAAGAAAAAAACCGGTGTCTTATGTTAATTTAAAAAAAAAAACCAATAATTACTCCTTGTATTCTCCACCACTACTATTTAGTATTAACTAGCACTCCTTATTTCTCTCACCTTCGTCGACAATACAACCCAATTGCTCTTTCAACTTCTCTCTCCATCAAAATCTCCCACATAAACTCCATCTTCTTAAGTTTTCGCCTCCTTCAATTCTCTCTTTAACTTCTTTCACATCTTGAAACTTGCTCAATTCCTCCTCCACACTTTCAAAAATCAATTATTCTATCCTAAAACCCCAGTTATTCCTCTACTCTTGAAGAAAAAGCGCAGCAATGGGCTCTCCTAAGGAAGAGAAAGATGATGTGCAAATCGACAATTTACTATGCAAGTTTATTATTTTACATATGTAAGTTTTGTTAGGGTTTTTAGATCTAGTTTTATTGTTCATTAAGCTTTGTAAATCTTTTTATATTGAAATCAAGTGTACTCGAATTTGAGATCTGCTTTATTAGTCTAATTTCGAATCGATCTACAAAGAGTGAGATCTAATTTTTTTGACCGATTACGGAACTATAAGTGTGCGATCTAATTTTTTTATTCAATCACTTGTGCTATTAGTTGTATTCTTAACTGTGCAAGGTAAGTTGCTACATACTCTTGTTTGGTGACTTTGTTTTCCTTTGTTGTTTGCTTCTCCTTCTTCTAATATTACTTGTAGTTGATTAGTTGAATTTCCATCGTCGTCTTAGTGCAAAATTTTTATAGTTGAATTTCTGAACTTGTTTAATTTGTTTCTAATTAGTGTTTGATAGATTATACTTGAATTTCTGGCCTTTTTTCGAATTCGATTCGGGTAAATACAGATTTCTGCATTATCGAATCATTCATTTATTATTATTTTTTTATATTCTTGGTGAACATAAGACACCGGTTGTAACTAAAACCGGTGTCTAAAGTGTGAATATGACATGCGTTGACCATGATATAAGACACCGGTTTTGGCTCTAACCGGTGTCTTATGTTCAACTTTTGACACCGGGTTTTCTGGCGGCAACCGGTGTCTTAGCCTAAGACACCGGGTATAACCGGTGTCTGCCTCACTTTCGACCAGGTGTCAAACCCGTTATTTGGCGTAGTGATTTTGGTGCTACCTGATTTGACCCTGATTCATAAATATTACAAGTGTGTTTACCTGATTTGATGCTTGGACGTTTTTTTTGGCGCGAGTTGCAGCTCTAAATGGCTATGACCTTTTCCCCCTGACCATGTTGTTTATCTTTTCAAGGTCGATTTCCTTCTTACATTCCTTTCTCCTCGGGGCCTAGATGTGGGGGGGATTAGAAATGTTTGTTGTGCTTCCCATATCACTTTCTGGAACTTCACTATATTCATCAGGATGATTCGGTTCACTTTATCCCTTTTTATACTCTATCTTCTGTTTCACACCAACATAAGCCTCCTCCAAATAGCGTCTATATTTATCGTCCCCATTGCTTGTAGATATCAAGTCATTGAACTTTTGACACATTTGAGTTCTCCACACAACCACTGTAAATCTTTCAAAGTCATACATGCATTATCCTCACAGTTATATAAATCTTGGCTCAAACAAATAAGGAAACATATTTGAACTTTTACCGTCTTCATAAAATTATGCACTATATTCATTTGAAATGAGCTTATATTCATTCAAAATATTCTTATATTCCTGATGGCATAATATACTACTTGATAAAAGGTAACACTATATTCATTAAATGAGACACTATATTCATATAAATGTTGCATATTTATAAAACCAGAATATGATAAACCTAATTAATGTCACATTTACGAAACAAACAAAAGATATTCACAAGCAATGCAAAAATATTCACAAGTGTTGATAATGTACCTTTTCCAACAAAACTCGAACTCTGCTTTTGTTTCACACTACTTAGTGATATGATACCATAGCTCCGAGAAACCTTTCAATGCTCTAAGATGACGAATATGTTTCTTCGAGTTTTCATCGATGTGCCATATACAGAGACGATGATGTGCAAGTGGGAAAACAATCTTTACAGCAGCTGCCATAGCAGCACATTGATCTGTCATAATCGTCTTTGGTTGCTTATCCCCCATAGAAGTTAGGAAGGTTCTAAACAGCCAAATGAAGGATTCAATCTTCTCATCAAGCGAAAACCCACATCCAAACATCACATTTTTGGTGTGATGGTTGATTCCGACAAAAGGTTCACATATCCTGTCGTACTTGTTAGTTCTATGAGTAGTGTCATGTATGTTGAGATCTCCGAACAACTCCCAATCATCCCTCATTTTCTTATCTCTCCCAAAGAAGCTGCACAACCTATTTTCCTCATCCATTTCAGAATCAAAATAAAAATCATCTTCCTCCTTGTGACGTTTATTAAATTTCATTATCAAAGCACGTGAGTCCTCCCCATAAAGCATTTTCTTCTTCTCTTTCCCAACTTCAGTGTAAGCATCTCTATTGGTAAAACCAACCATAGGTGAACCCCCTTTCTCTTTTTTTCAGGTTTCTTAACGCATCAAAGAGTTTTACTCCACTTGTGACATGTTTGAGAAGGTACTTTAGATCTTCCTTTTGTTAGATTCCTATGAGACCGTAAGAGATGTCGCTTGTTCTCGGGGCATATGAGATGGTTGTGTGTCATATTATGTTTCACTACTGAATATAGACCATTCATATCAACATGACATGTAATATTGGCTTCACAACCAATCCTTATATCGCTTTTAGTGTAACACTTCCCCTTGAAGATCATATGCCTCTAGGAAGCTTCCCGGAAGCTAACTTTCTCGACTCGGGGAACGAAAGCCACGAGTCGAGTGAGAGAATCCTCGACTCGAGGATACCCTCTCTCGAGTCGAGGATCTTGTTCTTCAAAATACCCGTCCTGTCGCCTATCCTCGACTCGAGGAGCACAAACCTCGAGTGGAGATGACCGTCCTCGAGTCGAGGGTTATGATCCTCGAGTCGAGGGACTTTGCGCAGGGCAATCTTCGAACGGGCATAACTCTCACCTCCGAACTTTATTTTGACCTCATATTATATCTTTGGAAAGCTAAGACGATGAACTTTCCTCTCAAATTGGAATTTATGAAAAATATCTTCTGGTTAGAGAGTTATGATCCAATCAAGTTGGAGGTGATGGTGTGTGGTTCTCGGAGTGTGGTCAAGCGATCTTCTCCTCGAATCTTGATCCAACTCGTAGCTTGATCCCCTAGTATTGTCCGAGAATCACCAAAAGGGTCTAACGCCACCAAAAACTCGTAAAACCAACGAATAATCTCAAAAATACTCCGAGTGGTGTGGTCTACGAATCACGATAAAACCATGCCCAAATAGACACTAAGCCGCCTAAATCGTGCGGATTAACACACTACACTTACGACACATCAGACGTTTATTAAATTTCATTATCAAAGCACGTGAGTCCTCCCCATATAACATCTTCTTCTTCTCTTAACTTCATTGTAAGCATCTCTATTGGTAAAACCAACCATCGGTGAACCCCCTTTCTCTTTTTTTTCAGGACTCTTAACGCATCATATAGTTTTACTCCACTGAATTGTGACATGTTTGAGAAGGTACTCTAGATCTTCCTTTGTTAGGTCCCTGTAAGACCGTAAGAGATGTCGCTTGTTCTCAGGGCATAGGAGATGGTTGTGTGTCATATTATGTTTCACTACTGAATATAGACCATTCATATCAACATGCATGACATGTAATATTAGTAGTCCTTATATCGCTTTTAGTGTAACACTTCCCCTTGAATGTCTTAAAACCCTCTTTTGAGCAACAATAGTGTTTCATCGATATCATGTTTTTGTGTGATCTTTTTCGTTGCTTGCTTCTTCTTATGCTAAACCTCATTACAAAAGCATAATCGTTGTAAAGATCATATGCCTCTTGTCCTGAAGTTGCAGTTTCACCTATCAAACTTGAAGTTGCAGCTTCAGTAATACTTAGTTTCACTGATCACATGAATATGGTAACATAATTGATGAATATGACGATGCATCAGATGAATATAACATCATATCCTATGTGAATATGATAACACATCCAGAAATATGTTATCATATATCATGAATATACTACTACACTTCATGAATATGACAACAAAATTGATGAATAGGACATGTTTTTTTCTGGATATTTTATGTGAATACGACAACATATTTGATGATTGTTTTATCATATCCAATTATTACACTACCACATTTTCATGAATATGATAACAAAATTGATGAATACCTCGATGAAGCAAGACGACACATAACATATATGACGATGGACATAGCGATGAATATGATGAACTATATTTAAAATTGAAATTCATCCATATTAAATCCATTAAAAAGTGATACCAAAATAAAAACGACGAAAAATTTACCTGCTGATTCGTTGATTATTTTGTTTGATTCGTCGTTTGTAATCGATGTTTGATGTTCGTTTATTGTGTTGGTTGATTCTTTGTTTGCAATCCAAATTTCATATTCATTGATTGTTTCGGTTGATTCGTCGTTTCCAATAGAAGTTGCAGAGAGAAAAGTAGTTTCAGATCTCAAATTATTTGTTGCCATTGCTATTTTCGGGAATATATCTGTTTGATTTAGCTATTATGTATGTGATTTGTGATTAGTTTGGTGAATTTCTGGGGTAAGATAATGACAAATTGGGGAAATCGACATTGTTAGGGTTTGAGAGAAAAAGTGGGGAAGAATATGGGTTCGGGAAAAAAAAAGACCGATGAATTTCAAACCCGAAGTGCGTGGGAGGGGATTAAAGCAGCTGACCAATTTAGCTAGCCAACTTTTCCGATGTGTTTATGAAAGAATAATTTCATATACTGATACTGAAGTGCGTGGGAGTACGGAGTAGTACCGTGCTCCCGGCTCCACGGCTCCACGGCATAAAGATTGCACCGAACCTATGTCGCTGTGACGAAGTTGAGTAAAGAAGCGTCACTGGAAAGTCTGAAACAAATACTCCAAGGCGCTCAACCTTCAAATATACTCCAAAAAAAAACAAAAAAACAAAGCCCTTCTCCGGCACCTTATTCTCACCTCTCTCTCCCCTATAATGTCGGACCCAAACACATCTCCGCCGCCGGAACAACCACAACTAAGCAAAAAAGCCGCCAAGAAAGAGGAAGCGAAACAAGAGAAACTCCGAAAAAAACAAGAAGCCGCCGCCGCCCTAGCAGAAGTCTCGATCGCCGACCCACTCGCCGACAACTACGGCGACATTCCGTTCATTCAGCTCGAGTACAAGGCAATCGACGGCCTGAAATGGACGGAGGTGAAGTCTTTGTCGCCGGAACTAAAGGACGCCGAGGTGTTAATCAGAGGCCGTGTTCACGCTATACGTGCCGTGTCGAAGAAGATGGCGTTTTTGGTTCTGCGTGAGGCTGGGAGTACTGTCCAGTGTGTACTCACTGTTAAACCTGAGTTGGTGAGTTAGCAGATGATCAAGTTTGCCAATTCCTTGAGCCGTGAATCCGTCGTCGATGTCGTCGGTTTCGCCTCCGTCCCCAACGAGCCGCTCAAGGGCACCTCTCAGCAGGTAATTGCGAAACACAGATTGGATAATTGGATTGAATTAGTTGGAATTCGGATGACATGACTTGTGCAGTAATTTTGTGCAATGTAGTAATTAAGTTGGATGACATTGACATGATTTGTGCAGTAATTTTGGTTCGATTTTGTGCAATTCAGTAATTAAGTTGGATGACATGATTTGTGCAGTTATTTTGGTTTGATTTCGTACAATGTACCCTCCGCTTTTTTAGGTTCTTTACGTTTCGTTTGAATATATGTGAGGAATTTAAATGAAACGTAAAGAACCTAAGAAAAAGGAGGGAATAATTAAGTTGGATGACATAATTTGTGCAGTAATTTTGGTTTGATGTCGTGCAATGTAGTAATTAAGTTGGCTGGGAATGTGGTTTACAGAATTGGTGGGGTAAATTCTGGTGGTAATTGGATTGTTTGACATGCGCGCGCATATATGATTTGTTTGTGCAGGTTGAAATTCAGGTACGGAAGTTGTACTGTATCAGCAGAGCAGTACCCACTTTGCCTATAAATATTGAAGACGCGGCTCGCAGTGAAGTTGAGATAGAAGAAGCTTTGAAGGTGAATCAAACATTCATTGTGCTTTCTTTCTGTTCTGTTAATTTTATTGTGTTTATTATTAGGCTTGAGGTATGATTTTGAATCTTGATGCGGTTTCTAGAACTCGGCTTTCACAATTGAGGTGTAAGCCGTTGATGTCTTTATTAGTTGCCAAAAGCTATTGTAGATTTTGAGTTTTAGGTATGAGCTATCACATTTATTCACATAATCACATCTGCCCATTCTTTAGGCCTTTGGGTTAAGTTGATTATTTAAGTGTCGAAATGTCGAAATAATACTAGGCACTTAGGCAGTCAGATGAGTTTAGAGACAACATTGTGAGCTAAATCATCATGTATTTTGAGTCAAAGGAGACATCTTTATCTTACTGACTCACACCGCTTGCGTAGGTTGTAAATAGGAAAGTTTTTCATGGGAGTTACTAAATGCAGATAAAAGTGTTTAAGCACAGAACTATCATAGACTAAGATACCCACTTTTTGTATTTGTTACTTGATCTTTGAAAGCTCCTTAATTCTCCTCCTTTTTCGGTAAAAGTTTATTTTATTCTGTCAATGACACATTCTTTCATTGCTCTCACATATGACTGATTTATGCTACCGTTTTTACGGAAAACAAATAATTTTGGAACCAAGGCTTTGTGATTGTTGTTGTAGTGAGACGATCTTTCTGGTTCATTTTTTTATCATGCATAGACTCGTGTATAGATATTGGTAAAATAAATTTTCAGCTATAGGATTCTTATTAGACTCATTGAAACAACTTATGGCGACTCATTTGGTGCCATGCTCGGGAACATGATTTTTGATGTTCTTGGTTTGACTTTGGACAAGTATAAAAAGTAATGGTTCTCATTTAACGAGCATACACTTTTCTGCTACATTCATCTCATGAAAAAAGGAATATATGTCAGATGATTGACCAATGTATGAACCTGAAAACTATGTTATCCAAATTGTATAGTACCATAGGTGGTGTTTGGCCTCTTCCTAAATGTGTTCCAAGTACTACTAATTTGGCAAGATATGTACACTAAGTTCTTCAGACAAGATAAGGTGTTTTTTTTCCACTTCGACAAGTTGTGTAGTTCAGGTTTACTGCTATGCTGTGAGCACGCTAATATTTCATTTTCTACTTTTCTGTGTTATCAACTTGTCAGTAAGTTCTTGAGGTAATATTTATTAATTTCATTTATTAATAAATGGTATATATGCAAAATTTCAGGAGGGAAAACAACTAGTCAAAGTTAATCAAGACACGCGCTTGAACTACAGGTACTTGGATGTTAGGACACCAGCCAATCAAGCCATATTCCGTCTACAAAGTGAAATCAATCTTGTAAGGAAATCTTTCAATAACTCATACAGTTCATCTATGAGTCCTGTTGGTGGCCTTGATGATATCATTGTGTATGAGCTTAACTACGAAGTGAAATCAATCTTTTGCAGAAATATCAGCTTATTTTGTCATCAATGGGATTCATTGGTATTCATACACCCAAACTGATGGGAGGAACTAGTGAAGGTGGAGCAGCTGTGTTCCGACTTAACTACAAAGGCCTGCCCGCATGTCTTGCTCAATCGCCCCAACTTCACAAACAAATGTCCATTTCTGGTGATTTTATGAGAGTATATGAGATTGGACCTGTTTTTAGAGCAGAGGACTCCTTCACTCATAGGCACCTTTGCGAGTTCACGGGTCTTGATGCTGAAATGGTGATTAAAAAGCATTATTCAGAGGTGAGATTGGCTTTTCTGATCTTGCATGGTTGATTGTTATTTGAGTAAGCGTACTGACTTATTTTTCAGGTTATGGATGTAGTTGATCAACTTTTTGTGGCCCTTTTCGACCATCTGAGTGAGAACTTCGAGAGAGAGCTGGAAGCTGTTTCAAGGCAGTATCCATTCAAACCTTTGAAGGTTAAATTTATGTTTACTATCATTACTATTTCTGTCTGCAGAAACAGTTACTTAACCTAGAAGTTGTAACATATCTAGTGTTCTTCGTCTGTATTATTATGGTTTTGATGTCTGGTTACAGTTGAATCTAAATATTCTTTATTTATGAGTATAAGAGTGATGAATGCATGCTAGGGTCTTGATTATTTCGGGTTTGCTTATGTGTAGTATTTGCGGAAAACATTGCAACTCACATTTGAGGAAGGAGTTCAAATGCTCAAGGTAAGGAGTCCAAATCATTGTTGGTACTTCATGCGTACTACGAGTTTAATCTGCTTGAATGTTGTTCACTTTTGTTCTGCCTTTCTGTATTTCTCACTAAGGCTCAAGTAAGCTACATTTATCAAGGCAAAATGGCAAATAGCAAAGTCATTTTCATTTTTTTTTTTTGTGGTCAACTGGGTTAGTTATTTGATATTTTCATTTGCACTACAAGTCTACAACCATAAAGTTTGATAGGAGTTCTGAAACTATACTTAGTGGCTCCGTTTTATTACTATTCGTGATTGTATGAAGTGTTATGTGGTTTTTTTTTGCATTTGACTGTCTTAAACTTAATTTTGATATGCTGCTAGTAAGTCTGTTTCCTATATACTCCTTAATCATCTCTCTAATGTTCCTATTTTTCCTCATAAGGCTTGTGCTTTTAGTTTCTGTCAAGGTATGGCCTGACACATAAACCTGAGGGTGTTTGCAACTTTAAATTGGAAGGCTTATTCTATGATGTTCATCATAATTCTTCTTTTTTAGCTCATGTAAATGTATGTTGATGTTACGTCTCGCATTTATATTTCTTTTGTTATTTATAATTTTGCAGGAGGCTGGTATCGAAGTTGATCCTTTTGGTGACCTCAACACTGAAACTGAGAAAAAGCTTGGTGCATTAGTCCGTGAAAAGTTAGTTTTCTGATGCTTTGATGTACTCAGTTATTCTTTTGGCAGAGTGTACAACAACATTACCCCAGTGCCTCAAGCCTTCCGAGTATGGTGAGGTAAAAGAAAGGGGGGGGGGGGTGTGTAAGCAAGCCTTACCCGTGTCTAATACATAGAGAGGCTACATACTGATGATCCATTATAAAAATTGCGTCGAGCACCAACCGACTGCTACTTCAATGCATGAAGCGCAGAGGGTTTTTGGCTCTATTAGAATTGGAAATGCCCGAGCATATTTGTTATTTATGTTTTCTTTTTCCTTTGGGTCTGTCTTATGCTGTGTCATTTTGTCGGTCCTTTTTTTTTCCCGTATGTCCTCATTTCAAGGTACATGAAAATGTATCTCATAAACTCTGTTTTTTGAATGCTAAAATTCACTTAGTGTTAATAATACAGTGTGATGGTAAAAGGACAGGAGAACGATAGAAAACTGAGAATGATGTAAATGTCTTTCGAGAAATTAGTAGGGACTGGAAGACTACTCTATTTATAGCCAGTTTGGACATACATGATCCGCTGATTTGTCTTTAACATGCAGATATGACACAGATTTTTACATACTCCACCGCTATCCATTAGCTGTCAGGCCATTCTACACAATGCCTTGCCATGACAACAATAAGTATAGCAATTCGTTTGATGTCTTTATACGAGGTAAGTGTGAAAGTTCTGCAGTTCAGTTTTCTGTCTTGATTTGGCTCTGTTTGTTTTCTTATTTCTTTATGTTTACCCCAACATCTAAGAGTCAGATGAATACTGTTCATGTTGCATAATTGCACTATCATGTTTCTGGTATATATAAATCTAATGCTTGACATTGCTTTTCTGCATCTAGTTGTAAAGTCATAGTGGGGTTTTCTTTAACTTGCACTGGACTGACAGAATGAAATTAACTTTTGCTCTGAAAGCGGCCTTTTGTACTTTCAGTATTTCCGACTCTCAAAATATCGAGATAACCCGTCAATGATGTTGCATTAGGAGTCCAATGCGTTTGAGAAGTGCCAATTAATTGGGTTTAACAGTCTATTTGTGTTCATTGGCTATGATACACGAATTGGCACTTTTCCCTGCCATAGCCGTACACGTTACAACTGGGATAACGACACAGAATATGTATTGGCCTGGTCCAGGTGAAAGTGATGTGGTTAGCTAGCCCAGGTAAGGGATGGGGGTGAGCTTAATGAAACTTTAGATCCGGATAATTAAAACCGTAGAATTGTAAATAGGAGTAAATAAGCATACTGAGGTATGAGAGCTGGGGCATTAGCTTTTTATATGGTTATGAAAATTCATCTCGGGTTCTAAAAAACATTTGTTGTGTCCTGGGCCTCCTGGCATCTTCTCCAATCAGTGCCAGAACCTTTTTTTTTTTATCTTCACTCTTAGGTCTTGGTACAACATCCAAGTGCCAGATACTAGGATCCATGTCCGTGCTAGATACCCGTACTCGACCCAAGCGTCAAAGTTCATTATTAGGGTTGTAATATCTTAATATTAGACACATATGTTCATGAAGAGTATGAGGTGGAATGAAAATATAAAATCTCAAACTTTACAAGCTCTGATATGATAATGGTAAATCTTAGATAGTTATCCAAAATTCTTGCTCTTGGTTTGTAAACTTCTCGTAATGGGTTTGGTATGTATGGTTCTGATCTATTTCCTACTCAGACCCGAATCCCCCCCCCCCCGAATGCCCTTTCTAAATTCGTAACAATGCTATTAAAACTAAAACCTCGAAAAAGTATATTTATCCAAATTGCAGAAGTCCTCTTAGTTTTAGTTGCTGGGTAGTGCATGAGGCAACCCTCACTTCGAGCTAGAGTTTCACTAAGTAGGGTTTAGTAATAGAAGCATAAACATTCCTAGCTTTTTTGTTGACATGTAAATTGGAATCTCCTTAACATTTTGATGGTTTCAAAATCTCCGTGGAGATTTTGAACAAACTGCAACATTACCTTGGACTCCTTTGAGAAACAAACTTTTTAATTACAATAGCTGTAAAGCGAGAGAGCCTCTAAACTAAGGAAAGTGAAGTGAAATAAGAAGTAATCTGTCTGTCTCATCATGAAAGAAGAGATGCTCTTCAAGGACAGGAATCAAGTTTCCGATTCTGTCAACTAAAAGAATTCTGTTTTTGTGTGATAACTGTCCAGTGGTGACCCAGAAAATGGATCATCTTTATTTTTCTAGCTAGATGGAAGCTTCAATATGAAGCCCTAAGATCCTCTTTCTTATTTCATTTCATCAGTTATGAGTCTGATCCACATAAATTGTTCTTTCCGTGGGGGTTGCTCCCAATTTATAAAAGGTGCCAAGTAGATATGTCGGTTTGATTTTCCTACTCTCTATCTTCCAGGTGAGGAGATAATTTCAGGAGCTCAACGTGTTCATGATTCTGGATTCTTAGAAGAGCGTGCTAAAGCATGTGGGATCGATGTGCAGACAATAAGTAGTTATCTCGAGTCTTTTAAGTAAGTTGTTTATTCTCTCCTCACAAACTGCACCTTGTCTTGCCTGATTTCGGGATCTGATTGACTGTTTGTTGTTTCAAGTTTCTTTTTAACATTTCACAATGCTGCTAGATATAGCTTGGCTGCACTTGCATTTCTAGGTAATCTCATGTTATTGTTTTGTCTAGATTTTGATAGGACTTGTCCGTTTTCATATAACCTTATAGAAGTTAGTGGGAGAATCCGTAATTTATCTTCTTCCCACGGAGTATAATTTTTGAGTGGTCGCTGGTTTAGCTTGAAAAATAAATTAGAGTTAATTAGAAGATTACAAAAAAGGGGACAAGATATCATCAAAAGCATAACACATTAAAGGAGTATTAAGAAAACCTTTTTTAGACCTTTGTGATAGAGGATGAATATAGACTTAGTGGTGAATACGGAGTACATAATTACGTACTCCGTATTCACCACTAAGTCTATATTTATCCTCTATCACTTTGTTATGATATTTTGCCATTTCAAGTTTTCTATTTTCCTATGCCATTTATTCTTCCTAGAATAAGATTGGGCTGTAGCTGGTCCTGATTCCTTCCCTATTGATTCAACCAGCTTTAGCTTCATCATATCGAAAAGAATTGATGCTCGATCAATTTTTCACTAGTTCCTAAGGGAATGGTATCAAACTGAACGTGAACACAAGGAGTGGTTAGTATCTCAATCTCATTAGCAACCACATTAGTTTTACCACCTTGAAAGAAGCGTTACTATAGTACCACCTTGTCTTACCGGTTCCAGTTTTATTGGACAAAGCATAGAAGAGAAGGGGCTGGAGAGACATATGGGAACAGTAACATATTATTAGGGTCATTTAACTAATACAATCAAATAAATCTGTCCTTTTTTGGAGAATAATAGGTCTAAAATTTTATTTGGCAAATCTATTATCGGGTGGCCATATAAGTTGCTGATAGGGTGGCAAAGTTACGGCTGAAGGCCAGCTCCAACCACTTTATTTGTACTAGTAGCAGGTACAGGGTGATTAAGAATAAGTGTTGATCTGATCTGTTACTTAGCTACTCTATTGAGTTTAATACTTTTCTATGACAACATTGTTTATTAAAGCGGTTCTTGCGTTATATGTTTCATCATGTTTGAGTGAGGATGAGATGGTTGAGGACCATCTTTTTTCTAAAGGCTTTCTGTTTGAGTTATGCAATGGAGGACTGAGGACCTTATTTGTCACCAAATTAAGAATTTGAGTGAACAATCTAGATCTTTCTATCCAATTGACATTTAACCGTACTTCAATTCTTCTGTATTAGTCACGGCTGCACATAGTTATCCATTGAAACGGCAAAACTGGGTTGATCAGTTCAGCTTTATGTTATACTTAACCTATAAACCATGCATTCTCCCGTCTTCTAGCCCATTCTGAAAGTCTGGTAGAAGCTAGGCATCAGACCTGGTGGGAAATGTAATCCTCAAAATGGGTTTTGGTCTTATGGAGGCGCTAATATGACTTTACCTTGCGCTCATTTAGCTGCATCTCCCACCTGCCAGAGGCTTAAGGAATACCAATTGAAAATGCTGGAGTCACTTTCAGTCATTGGAGTGCATATTTAAGATAGCAGTAAAGCAAAATAGAAAGGAATTGGTGTGTTGGGGTGTCGGGTTCTTTTTCGGAAGATGAGCTGTGGTCACTTTGTATAAAGAGGCTATATTCAGAATCTCTGGAGTTTGGAGTAGTAGAAATTTCTGAAGGATAAGTATGAGTAGTAAAGCCGAAGAAGAAATATTGAACAGATAAGGGAATCAAGATCGAGATCTTTGGAAATTCACTTTCTCGGGTGTGGGTTGTACTAGTTGTAGCAATAAGAATACCCAACTTACTTTTGCTATATTTATGGTTTTTGGATGGTAGAGGCAACGCCTCTCGACTCCTACAGTAACTTTAGGGAAGGTTTGTGGTTTTAGAAGTCCTATAGATATGTACCCATCCAATTTTTTGTTGGGCTGCACCTTTTTTGTCGGAAGAGAATTCCGAGCAGTTTGTATTCATCCACAATGGGCACATAACTAATACAAAAGCAAGCCAATCATAAATTAAAAGATACAAATTGAAAAAATTAAATAAGCAAGCCTAAGCTAGCCTATCTGCCTATCTAGCAAGACCAGAAGAAGTTCCTGGAACAACATGGTTGGGTAGGGACGTTGATTGTTAGCAAGAATGTGCACAATTTGTTCTTGCGTTTCAAAGTCTGCAATCAGGACAGCTCTGCAAGACAAAAATAAGGGACTTCGGCTCGTCCTAGACGCTGCATCAATTTAGATTCACATTTTAGAGACCATCCATGTCTACCATTCCCAGCCAAGTTAGTTGACTCCGTAGTTGCTTCATGTAGGAGAACTTGAAGGGAAGGTGCCGATGAGTTTTCTCCAGTTTGTAGCATAAGCTGCATCTATTTTGTAAGTGGATGCCCTTGTGCTGCAATATGTTGCTATTGTAGCCAGCTTCCCATGGTATGCAAGCCGACTATAGTGTTTGTGTCTTGGCATTGCTAACTTCCCTCACAGCTCATCAGTGCGAAGGACCTGCTAGGCAACTGACACTGAAATTTAAGTTATTGCTCAGGATTTCAGCAGGTCTTTTGCTTTTTGAATAGAACCATCTAGTGCAATTAGCTGTTCTCTAGAATAAATCAGGTTCGTCCAAAGCCAAGCATTACTGTTGTTTGGCTTGGACTGACCATATGGTGTTGGGTTTTCTTGTGTAGAGGGTTGTCCTGGGAAGGAGAAAGATGGAGCTCAATAGTCCACTACGCCAAAGATGACTGATTTTTTTTTACCAATAGGAACCCTTAAAAAGGATTATGTCTACTTTACGTGGTTTTTGTTTAATCCGAAATGTGACTTAGGTTTTGTGACAATCATCCACCATATTGAAACCTCTTCTAGGACTAAAATTGTAATTTCTTCTAGATTCCAGAGTTTCCATCAGTTCGTGATGCAAAATTCATTAGAGCTCATTGGAAACTGTCTTTCTATGTGGGTGATGTTGCAATTTTGCGAATAACATAATTTTTATGGAAGTCTAATCTGTTCATGTTCGTAATTATTCTGGTATGGTGCTTGGCCACATGGTGGTTTCGGAGTGGGTTTGGAGCGCGTCGTCATGCTCTTCTGCAACCTCAACAACATCAGGAAGACATGTCTCTTCCCTCGTGACCCACAAAGGCTTGCTCCATGATGATTTGCAATGTTTGGCGCAACCTTTGTAGTTCACGGTCACAAAGAAATTTCATCTTCTTAATACTATATGCGAACAATTTCATAAGCTCAATCCATTAATCGATGTTGAATATGTATGATAATTTAGAATAGTTGAGAGGCTTTAACCTTGTCAGATAGTTCAAAACTTTTGTGATCCGTATCTCTAATTGGTGTAACAGCCTAAAGCCCGAAAAAATTCATATCTCGACTTAAATTTTTTTTACTTTTTGCTAACATTCTAAACTTAGATAAGATAGATGATATCCACCTGCAAGAGTCCTTTAATTCTTTTTTTTTTGGAAAGAATTAGCATTTTTATTCCTCCATCTTGGGTAGAAGAACAAAATAAATTACAATTCTCACCAAAGGATAGCAATGAGCTACCTTAAAGAAACCACTAAACATCCCCCCTAGCTACCAATTACATCACTATATTTCTCCATTGATCTTGCACATATTAGGAATTTTATACTAAGAGAAATTTGCTCTACATTCCTTGACTTTTCTCTAAAGATTCTAGTATTTCTTTCCCTCCAAATCTCATATACTGTGGTTGAGAACGCACTCCTAAGAACACGTTGCTTTCCCGTCTTCCCTTGTATTTTAAACTTTAGCCAATTGAGCTCATGTTCCATACTTCCAATCCTTCTCCTATATCCCATCCAACACAAGATATTCCTCCAAACAGCCTGTGAGAGTGGACACTTGAAGAACAAATGACCCCTGCTTTCCTCCTCTTTCTCACACAAAATGCACCTGTTAGGGATGCTCATACCTCTTTTCTTCAAGTTATCAGTAGTAGATAAGGCATTCTGAATGGCCAACACTGTTATTATTGAGCATTTGGGGATATTGCAGAATTCCCACACAATTTTAAACCACTTACAGCCTCCTTACTTCCTCTGAAAAATCCGTAAACCAGTTTACTGTCTGGTCTACTAGACCAGCAGTTTATTAATGCTTTTGCTGCGTCCATAGTACCAGCTCTCTCAATTACTTCATCTCTTAAGGACAGTAGAGACTTCCAGGCTGCTGAACTATCCACCATTGGTTTTACAGTCCAAAACTCCCCCTTCTTTAACTGGTAAGCATTTGTCCACCTGCTCCATATGTTCTGAGTTTTGCTCATCAGTTTTGTGATCCACTTTGTATAGAGAGTCTTGTTCCAACTTAGCACTTCTTTAATACCAATCCCACCTTCTCTCTTGGGGGAGCAGATTTCTTTCCATTTCATGAATGTTATCCTGCCTTTCTGTTCATCAACCCCCCAGAAAAACTCCCTACATAGCCTGCTTATCTTCTTGAGGACAACTAAAGGCAGACGTAAGACTGACCCCCAGTAAGTTTGTATGCCCAGGATTACTGAATTGATCAATTGTAGCTTGCCCGCATAGGATATAAACGAGTTTGCCCAATGCATCAACTTAGCTTTTACCTTTTCCAGAAGAGGGAAATACATTGCAGCAGTGAGCCTTGAAGAATGCAAAGGAATTCCCAGATATTTAAATGGGAATGTACCAATCACATCTCCCGTCTTCTCTGAAATCACTCTGGCTTCCTTGTCCTTTACTCCCTGCAAATACACATTAGTCTTGAGCGGATTAGCAGCCAAGCCAGATTGAGCCTCAAAATCTGTGAGTATCTGAGCCACTGCAACAATTGAGTCCACATCCCCTTTTGCAAATATGAGAAGATCATCAGCAAACATGAGATGATTGAGGCCAATTCTGCTGCATTTTGGATGCTGATGGAAACTCGCCTTGTGGGTAAGCCCTCGCAACATTCTTGATAGTCCTTCCATACAGATTACAAATAGGTAAGGTGACAGTGGATCACTTTGTCTCAGTCCTCTTTTAGCCTCAAAAAATCCAATCTGCGACCCATTGATGTTTAAAGAGAGATGGGCAGTGTTTAAGCAAGCCATAATCCAACTAATGAATCTCTTAGGGAATTTGAGATGAATAAGAATATTCTCCAAATATTTCCAAGAGACTGAGTCAAACGCCTTCCTTATATCAACCTTAATTGTAGCTCTCTTGGATACCCCTTTTCGATCATACTTTCTAACGAATTCCTGAGAGATTAAGACATTGTCATGTATGTTTCTCCCAGGTACAAAAGCTGATTGCTCCTCTCCAATGATCTCTTCCAGCACAGGCTGCATTCTACTAACTAGCATCTTGCTAATGATTTTATAAAGAGTATTGCAGCAACTAATTGGCCTGTAATCCATCACAGAGTTTGGTGTTTGGATTTTAGGCACTAAAGCTATAAGGGTAGAGTTTATCTGATTTAACATCTTCCCACTCTGAAAAAAATCCAGCACAACACAGCTTACATCCTCACCTACAATGTCCCAAGAGTGCTTGTAGAATGCTGAGGTAAATCCATCTGGACCAGGACTTTTTGTTTCATCTATAGAGAATAAGGCTTCTTTAACACTCTCCTTAGTAAAAGGTTGCATCATGTTGTTTTGGCTGGCATCTGATATGGTTTTGCCTTCTACCATGCCTTTATTAAACTCTCTCACCTCATGCTCCTCCCCAAGAAGCTTCTTGTAGTATTCCAGAAACGCATCATTAACATCTTGAGGACAGATTTCAGAGAATTGTTTGAGTCATGAATATTCCCAATATAAGCATGAGCTTTTCTCTCATTGACCTTGGCATGGAAATATCTCGTCCCTGCATCCCCCATTTTTATATCTCTGAGCTTCGCCCTTTGATATAGAAAACAAAGCTCAGCATTCTGCAATCTTACAAGCTCCTCCTTCTTCATGTTCATTTCCTGAAGCCTGTGCATTTCCTTTTGAAGTCTTTCCTGCACCATGAACAGCTCACTCCTGCACCTTTCTATTCTACAAGTAATGTCTGAATAATTTCTCTTGTGCAATTCTTTCAGCCCTTTTCGAATTGCCTTTTGTTTTTCCACAATTCTGAACATCTTTGTTCCTCTGACTCTCATATTCCAGTTAGTTTCAATAATTTCTCTATATTCCTCATCTAAGCACCAGGCATTAAGAAATTTAAAACTCTTTGGGAATTGAGTAATACCCTGATGAATATCCACAATTACAGGGGAGTGATCGGATAATCCTGGCTGGAGGAATTGGACTGAGGTTTTGACATTGCAAGCTAGCCACATAGGGTTGACCAGTGCTCTATCTAGCTTTGCCCAAACTGAGTCTGCCCCTTCCTGTAAATTAGTCCAGGTATACTGACATCCAGTGCCAGGAAGATCAACCAATTTACACTTTTGAACACATCTCTGAAAATCTTCCACATCACATTTATTTAAGGCACCTTTGCTAAGTTTTTCAGAACTATCCAACACCACATTATAGTCACCCATTAACACCCAAGGCTTAGCAGTTTTCACACCCTGAATGAACTCCCACAGCTCCCTTCTGTCTTCCCCTTTGTTCATAGCATAGACTATGGTGACTATGCACTGAAAATGGGTTTTGAGGCAGATAAATTCACAGTGAATGTATTGTGAGCCAGTTACCAGAACTTGAACTGAGATAGTAAGATGATTCCAAATCACCCATATCCTCCCATTATAATGGTTGGAATAATTATTGGAAGTACTAAACTTCTTAAATTTATTCTTCAGAATTTTCAGGCCTTTATCAACCTTTACTCTAGTTTCAAGAACACCAAACATATCCACTTTATTAGCAAGCAAAAATTTACTCAATTCCTGCTGCTTATGAGGCTTGTTACAGCCCCTAATATTCCTGCTTATGAGTCCTTTAATTCTTCACTTGAACCTTGCATTACAAAAAAAAAAAAAAGGAAAAGAAATACAAGTGACAAATTTGATTCTTTACATGGATTCTATCTCTTCATATTGCCCTCCTGAGTCGTGACTCGAGAGTGCTAGATTTGTCATTTGTTCAATCCCTAAACTAAATCATTTTCAATCATCCTTATCTAAGTTATCATAGGCCTCCCCAAATCTTGTACGGAGTATTTTCTCCACACCTCAAATTTGGTGTCTTCTAACCGCCTCGTCAATTGGGTAATTAATTTTAATATCGGGAAACTGATGACCTATAACTAAACCTGGCAAACGGGTCATTCGGGTCGGGTTCGGGTCATATATTTCGGGTCTATTTCGGGCCGGGTCTAGTTCGGTGTGTATCAACTACGGGTCGGGCTGGGTCAAATCCAAATCGAGTTACTTCAAAATGTTAGTATATAATCATATTAATTTCAAATCTCTTAAAATTTTGTCTCATATTATCTTAAATTGTAATTTTCTTGGTAATTTGAGTGATTGAAGACTTGATATACCTAATTCAAGTCGCTTTTGTTCAACCGATTCATTTAAATGTTTGATTATTTAGGTCTGGCTCAATTTAGTTCGAGTCTGTTCCGGTCGGGTCAATATTGGGTCAAGCAGTATTCGGGTCAATTTCGGGTTCGGGTCGGATCAATTCGGGTTTCGGGTTGAATTCAGATTATAAATTCGGGTCAAATTCAGATGTTCAAGTCGGATGTTCGGGTCTGGACCAGTTTGCAAGGTCAACCTACAACCTATATATGATCAAATACTCAGAAAAATATTACCTATAACCAAATTTTCAACTTTTCAAATTTCAATATGTAGTCTTTTCAAATTCGATCAACATCCACTTGATCCAGACTCAACCAAACAATTAAAATTATATTTACGCCAAAGCTCACGTTCCATGAAATTAAAATTGGTACTGCGTACATTGCAAAACACACACACGCACAAACGAGCACGCATGCGCACATACACAAATGCTAATCACTCTACGGCTTTATTAAATTTCAAAACTAGTAGAGCGGTGCCTTACATAATTCTTTTTTTTTTTTTTTTTTTTTTTTTTACAATATTGTTTTTATTTGTTTATAATTTTTTCTTATTTCATCACAAATATCTCACGGAGGGTTTGAAATGGGATCATAGCTTTAAAATGTTTTTCATGCCTTACTCAAAAAGAGGCAAGCAGGACGTGACTTCTTATCTTATTGAGTTGTCTTGTAACGTATGGTGGGTCCAGCTCTCACACAAATGAAGTTGAGCATTCAGTTGCCAATTTGAGTTTTTTCAACCATTATTTCCATCACAAATGATTAGGTACCCCGGGGGTACCTAGAGCTACGTACCCTCCGGTTTACTGTTCACGCATGAAGAGTAATGAGCGAAAATAATGAGTGAAAATTGAGAAATAATGAGTGCAAATTGAGAAATAATGAGTGAAATTTGGGAA